>JAPSGF010000017.1:6083685-6131580 GCA_035772895.1 Perdix hodgsoniae | reverse complement strand
AGAGGAGAGGAGAGGAGAGGAGAGGAGAGGAGAGGAGAGGAGGAGGCTGTGGATTTTCAGGGAAACAATTATCTGATCTGCCTGATTTATTAACCAACCAATATAAAATGTTTCCCATTCTTTGTCTGATTCTGGTACAGAGAGCCTGGAAGAAGATCTGGGGATGGTAGAGCAGGAAGATTTAATGCATATAGATTTGGTTATATTGATTATAGAATAGTTGTAGAATTCCAGCATTTAGGTAATTTGGGTCTTGGTTTCACGTGTGCAGACCCTAGTCCAGACAAACTGGCAGGGATTCCCATAAGGAAGTGCTGAGCAGTGCTGGAAAGTTTGGAAACCTTACTTGCAATCCTTCTGTACCTGGTTATGCATTTGTACCAAGGGGTTGCAAACAGGCCTACCCAGACCATTTGCTTCGTCTCCATCCATGCTGACAATCCAGTGCTGGGACTAAGACTGGCACAGCATACTGTGTTCCTGCTGAGCTGAGACCTTGTGCTTGGGCATTTCAAGCATGAGCTGACAACTAAATAAGACATTGTGTTGCATTGCTGCATGGGTAATCTTCCTCCCTGGACAAATTTACTCTGCTCTCAGCACAAAGATAAAGACAAATGTCGAGCAGAAAACAAGGACTTCTCCTTAGGCAATGGGTGTATAATAATAGGCTGTTACTGGAGTGTGGACCTCTTAGACATCAGTGTCCCTCCCTCTTCACTGGGAAAGGAATATCCAGTAATATCCAGGCCAGCTTTTGAGGCTGCTTGTTCAACCTGTTCTTCGGACCATTGCAGGTAGTGGCTTCCACAAGGCTCTTTGGCAGACTGAGATGTAAAAGCTATTTTGAACCTGCAGTAATGTCCAAGGGTTACAAGCTGGAATCTGTAGGCTAGGGTTGGGATGCCCGTCGACACATTCTTCTGCAGTGCCTGTAATCTTGTAAACAACAGAGGAAGTGGTCTGCCAGGCTGAGGCAGTTTGCCCTTGCCCTTGGATCATCTCATTTCAGGACTACACAAATAGGACTTGCAGCCAGAATAATGCATGTAGCTGGTGGATTACTTATGCAGATAAAGTCAGGTATAGTACCACAGCTGAGGTGATGATTAATTGCTGTGTATCTTCCAAATGCTCTGCTGTTTCTATACACAGTGAACTAGCTTTAAAATCATCATGCTTTCAAGGTGAGCAGAAGCATTTGCTGAGCAAGTAATCCTGCTGTAACAACCACTTGAACTCACTGGAAAATGTTATAGCCCTTGCAGCAAGTCACACAGACTGCTATCCTGCCAACCCTTTGCCCTGTCTGCTTTCTTCCCTGTGCTTCTCCACTCGTGGCATACCTTTTCCATCCAGTGTCAGAGGCAGCACACACTGAAGCCTTCACAATATGCTGCACTGTGGTTTATGTTTGCATACGCCTCTTAACATCATAGATTTGGCCTTTGTCATTGTTATTTGTGTCTCCAATTCTTTCCCTACAAAGTACATTAGTTGCTATGGAAACAATTATTTCGTTGGTATGAGTAATCTTCATGACAGCAACAAAAGCAGCAAAAAGTCAGTTTGTATGCTGCACCTTCTACTTAATTCCATTAGTTGCTAATTAGATCTTCCCTTGAAAGTGATCAAAAACCCTGCCACCAATAATGCATAGGGAAAAATAAATATTATTTGCTGTTTGCTTTGATCAATTTTGCTAACTTTGCATTAATCAGAGAAAACTGACAGGTAGAAGCTGAAGCATTAACCACCATCCAGTCCCTCAGTGTAGGACGACCAGAGGATATAGGCCGTAAGTAGGAAGTCCCCAGCAAATCGTAGCATCAGCACCTGAACCACTGTGCAAAGCAGAAGAGCCTAGCTAAGTCCCAACATTATAGAGATCACCAAAATAACACCAGATTCTGAGCTGACCCAATGGTCCCTCTGCACTTATCTACAAGAGGTCTAGTGTAACCCAATGCCTGGAGGATGCAGCATCCCAGCATGATGATACAGGGACTCCACATGAAACCTTGCCTAGGATCCACTAGACCTAGTCCATGTCTGTTTTTCTGAGGCTTTCCATTCATAGAATCATAGAATCATAAAATCATAGAATCATAGAATCATAGGATCATAGAATCATAGAATCATAGAATCATAGAATCATAGAATCATAGAATCATAGAATCATAGAATCATAGAATGGCTTGGGTTGGAAGGGACCTCAAGGATCATCAAGTTCCAACTTCCCGGCCACGGACAGGAATGCCAGCCCCTAGATCAAGTACTAGATCAGGTTGCCCAGGGCCCCATCCAGCCTGGCCTTGAACACCTCCAGAGACAGGGCATTCATATGATCTCTGGACAACTTGTTCCAGCTCCTCACCACCCTCTCAGTGAAAAACTTGCCTGACATCTAATCCTTCAGTTTAAAACCCTCGTCATATCACTACCTACCCACAAAAAAAGATCCCTGGGTTACACCGCTTGTTCCTGGCCTCCATGTGGACATAGAGCCATTGACCACAAATCTCTGTGACCTTCCAATCAATTCCTTATCCACTGAATAGTCTACCCTTCAAATCTACATCTCTCCAATTCAGAAATAAAGATATTGAAGTCCAAGTAGATGGCATCAATTGCCTTCCCTTTGTTCACCAGTGTCATTACTCCATCATACAAAGCCATCATACTGGTCAGGCAAATTCTGTGCTTGGTGAAGCCATGCTGGATATCTTGGATCACCTTCTCAAACCTCATGTGCCTTAAATCTCTTCTGGAAGGATCTGTTCCATTATCTTCCCAGGCACAGAGGTGAGGCTCACTGGCCTGTAGTTCCCTTCCTTCCTCTTTCCTCCTTCCTCTCTTTTTTGTAAATGGTTGTAAATCTTTCCATTTTTCCAGTCAATGGGGACTTCACTTCACATCCACAACTTTTCAAATATGGTGGAGAGTGGCTCAGTAACCACATCAGCCAGATCTCTTAGGACCTTGGAATACATGTCATCCAGCCCTTTTGACCTGTACACATTCAGTTTCATGACGAGGTCTTGGACTTGCTCTTGTCCTTAGAATGGGCAGGGAGTTTGCTCCCCCATCTCCCATCGGGAGGTTCAAGGATGTGAAAAATACAAGAACCTTGGCAGCCAGTGAAAACTGAGTCAAAGAACTCACTGAGTAGCTCAGCCTCCTCCATATTTCTTGTAGCCAGTTCTTCCTTCTCATTATCAGTGTTACTCTATATTTCGACTCTATCTCCTGAATAATGTACCTATAGAACCCCTTCTTGTTGTTTTTAACATCCCTTGCCAAATTCAGTTCTATCTGTGCCTTGGCTTTCCTAATTCCATGTCTGCAAGTTCAGTCCTCTATTCTTCCCACATGACATGCCCTTGCTTCTACTGTCTGGACTTGCTCCTCTTTTTCCTCAGTTTAATCAGAAGGTCCTTGCCAAGCCATGCTGATTCCTGCCTTCTCTGCCTGCTTTCTTAATTTGAGGGATGGAGAACTCCTGATCTCTCAGAAAAGCATCCTTAAAAAGTAGCCAGCTTTACTCCACTCCTTTGTCTGTAAGGACAGCCTGCCAGGAGATCTCATCCAACAATTCCTTTAACAGCCTGAAGTTTGCTCTCCTGAAGTTCGGGGTCCTTACTGTACTGTTTTACAGGTTCACACTCCTGAATGAAGATCAGCCAGTGTATGGTCACTGCAGCATAGGTTGCCTCCAATCTTAATGTCTTTAATGGTTTCCTCCACACTTGTGAGCACAAGGTCACCTCTGGTCAATCTGTCCAATACCTGAACCAGAAAGTTATTGTCAATGGACTTGAGGAGTCTTTTGGATTGCTTGCAGCTCACCGGGTTGTTTTCCCAGCAGAAACTTGAAACGTTAACTAGAGATAATTTAAACTTCCAAATCAGGCTCTGACATCATGTCTGACAGCACGCCTGCAGCTGGCCCTACATTTCCAGGACACCAACAGAGCCACCCAAAATACAGTGAATACCACTTAGCTGCTCCAAGCTTTGCCTATGCCTCACAGATACTGCAGGCCTGTTGTGCAGAAAGATTCAGCTGCCCTGGCTAGAGCAAGCTTGGTGGAAACCACACTTTGAACTGAGTCCTAGCAAGAATTTGTGGTAGCAGGTTTAGGTGGATACAGGAGTGAGACACAAAGGGGACCGTGAGTAGGGACATCTCCTCTGATCACAGACAATGAGGAATGGCTCATCTGAGGATGCTCCCAGATGCTAGACTCTCTATATTCGCCAGTGCTGCTGAATGTGAGATGTCAGCTGAGCACTTCTGGGTCTCCAGTAAGAACTGATTACACAGAGCCAGAATAATAGTAGCAATCGGACAAGCTCTTTGGTGTGAAAAGGGGCAGAAGCAAGAAACAGATTTGAAAAAAATGATGTGATCCCAAATAACTCCCAAAGGAGTTGATGCCTCTAGTTACCCATCCAGGAAGAATAAACCCAAGGAAATCCCTAGACTGTGATAAGCCATTGGGAGACCAGATGCACCACTAGGATGGGACATGCTGAAATATTATATCTATACATGGAAGATTTATTGCAGCTCAGATAATAACACAACCACCTCAAATCTTACTTCTTCCTGCTTCCTCTGTTAGCTAGTCACTGTGTGAGGGGATTGATACTGATACTTCTGAAGGTTAGGAGCTGCAGTATGCTACTCTTCACCTGCCTGGGAAGCACATCCTGCCCCAGTACCTCTTTCCTTGATCCACACGCCAAACTTCAAAGGTATCCCACTGTTTCCAGTAGAACCCAGACTATGACCACAGGAAAGGATGTTCCTTTTCCAGAGGCTTTCACCTCATGGAGCAGCCACTGGATGGTATAGAACTGCTTACTGCTAAGTGCCATACTCAGGTACCTTCAGGCCTAACATGTGGCAGAAAGTGTGGCTTGCAAGGTGCTCCGCCTGAGCAGAAAGCACTACTGAACCATGGATGGTGATAAGTTCTTCAGAAGGGATAGGCAAGGAAGGAGAGGTGGCAGCATGGCTCTCTATGTTAGAGAGTGTTTTGATGTACAGTTCAGTGATGAGAACTATAAGGTTAAGTCTCAGTGGGTAAGGATAAAGGGGAGGGCCAAAAAAGCTGACATGGGAATCTGTTGTAGACCACCTAACCTGGATGAAGACAGATGAGGTGTTCTATGAGCAGATGGCAGAAGTTGTGTGATTGCCAGCCTTTGTTCTCATGGGGGACTTCAACTTCCCTGATATAATCTGTAAACATAATACTGTGCAGCAGAAGCAGTCTAGGAGGTTTCTAGAGTGTATGGAAGAAAACTCCCTGACACAGTTAGTAATAGAGCCTACCAGGGAGGAGCCCTGCTAGACCTGCCGTTCACAGAGAAGGACTGCTGGGAGATGTGGAGGTGGGGAGCTGTCTTGGGCAGCACCCCAGAAAAAGGATCAGGGGATGTTAGCTGACAGCTGGCTGAATGTGAGCCAGCAGCGTGTGCTTATACTCAGCTGTGGTGAGGCTGCACCTCAAGTGCTGTGCTCAGTTTTGGGCCCCTCATTACAAGAAAGACATTGAGGCCCTGGAGTGTGTCCAGACTAGAGCAATGAAGTTGGTGAGGAGTCCAGAGCATAAGCCTTATGGGCAGAAGCTGAGGGAACTGGGATTGTTCAGTCTAGAGAAGAGAAGGCTTAGGGGAGACCCTACCACTCTCTACAAATGCCTGGAAGGAGGTTGTAGTGAGGTGGGTGTTGGCCTATTCTCCTATGTAACTAGCTACACGACTGGAGAGAATGGCTTCAAATTGCACCAGGAGGGGTTCAGATTGAATATTTGGAAAAATTTCTTATCTGAAAGAGTGGTCAGGCATTGGTGCAGGCTGCCCAGGGAGGTGGTGGAATCACCATCCCTGGAAGTATTCAAGAAATGTTTAGATGTTGTACTGAGGGACATGGCTTAGTGGGAAATAATGAAGGTAGGTGGAAAGTTGGACTAGATGATCTTGGAGGTGTTTTCCAACCATGGGTTTCTATGATTATATGATTCATTTAAATCAGAGAGGAGTTGTATTCAGCCACAGGCACTCAGGGAGGGCTGAGGACCAGTCCAGGGATCAAAGGAAAGTAAGTGACAGCTCAGGTGGGACTGGGGTGCAGCCTGCTCAGAGAATCACAGAATCACAGAATCGCACAGGTTAGAAGGGCCCTCAAGAGATCATTAAGTCCAACTCCCCTGATAAAGAAGGTACTCCACAATAAGTTGCAGAGGTAGGCATCCAGACGCATCCTGAATATGTCCATAGAAGGAGACTCCACAGTCTGTCCGGGCAGCCTGTTCCAGTGCTCAGTCACCATTATTGTAAATAAGCTCTGCATGTTAGCACAGAACTTCCTATGCTCAAGTTTTAGGCCATTACTCCTTGTCCTGTTGTTACACAACACTGAGAAGAGCCTGGCCTCATCCATGTGCATCCCAACTTCCTTTAGATATTTACAAACATTGATCAAATCCCCTCTCAGTCTTCCGTTTCCCAGGCTGAACAGAACCAGGTTACTCATCCTTTCCTCATATGGGAGATGCTCCAACCCCTTTATCATCTTTGTGGTCCTCCACTGGAGTGGGGAACACCCTGCAGCATATGTGGCATTCTAAGCTCATCTCTGTCCCAGATTGGCCTGGGAGCCTTCTTGTTTCTCTTTCATGTGGAGAACTCTGTTAGCCAGATGGCGTGGGTAAGTGTGCCTGGAGTACACTATGGGCTTTTTTTCACACACTAGGGATAGAGCTTCTTAGGACAGCAGGTGGGCTTATTTCCCCACTGTGAGAATTATTCCCAAACCAGCTCCTGAGCCCTGCTGGGAAGAGCACAGCAGTTTGAGGCAAGTCAAAGGAGAAGACCAGTTCAGGCCCAAAGCTACTCAGCACATTTCACAACTTCTGAGTGACTGAGCTTTAAATCTCATAGATGCCCACAGAGAGAAGCTTGACAAGAAGAAATCCTAAGCCTGTTCTTTGCAGCAGTAAAAGCACTTACACGTGTGCGTGGAAGCACAAGACCCAGGGCACCATGCTGGGAGCTCCCTGGTGCATGCTTCACCACCCACTACTGGCACTGAGAACACTGTATCCACCTCTGCTGCAAGAAGACAGGACCAGTCTTTGCTGACATTCAAGTGAGAATGGGATGTTGCAGGGGTGTTTGTTCTCTTCCCCTCTGTCCCCATCTCAGTGTCACTTACACAGACCCATCCGGGTCACATGAACAAGAGTCAGCAGTGAGTGTCTAAGGTGAGACCAGGAACTCATAATTGCTTAATCCGATTTCCCTTCATGCCACAAGGAGCTCAAGTGCCAGCTATCCTTATTCCCCAAGTACAGCTCCTCTCCTTTCCACCACCCTGTTTTATTAATGATACTTATTGGCTTTGTGCCATTCCCAATGAGCCAGGATGTTCTTTTCAGCCTCCAGATCTTCAGAGAAAAAGTAAACCTCACTCACAGGGATATACCACCAAAGGCCCCTAAACCTCGTGACAGGCAGGAATGCATCACGGCGAGGGACAGTTTTTTATTTTCCTGATTTGTGGAAAAAGCACATCCTGCAAATCCCTCTTTTGTACACTTAGCATTTGTGTCTGTGCTCAGACCTACTCCTTGCTGGAGCTTCATCCCAGTGGTGTTTTGTGATGCCACAATTCCCTCAGTCCTATGAGAAGCTCTGCATGGCAGTGGCTCTCATGAGTGAACCTTCCAACTTCTTCTCTACTCAGGACAAGCCTCAGGAGGCAAAGATGTAGGAAAGATGCTCGAGAAGTCACAAGCCATGTATCATGAACAGGAGAATTCTTACACTGTCACTTTTTGTGCCCATTACCCTCCCTTGCTTTCTTTTGACTCAGGAGAAACATGTTTCTCTAATATGTGCTGCCAGCTCATCAGAGTTGGAGGTCAGCATCAGCCAGATGACAGCTGGAGGGACTATGAGCTCACACAGAATCACAGAATCACAGAATGACCCGGGTTGGAAGGGACCTCAAGGATCATGTAGTTCCAACCCCCCTGCCTAGCGGGGCCACCAAACATACACCTTTACTAGATCAGGTTGCCCAGAGCCCTGTCCAACCTGGTCTTGAACACCTCCAAGGACAGGGCATCCACAACCTCCCTGGGCAGCCTATTCCAGGACCCAACCACTCTCCCAGTAAAGAACTTCCCCCTAACATCCAACCTAAATCTTCCCTCTTTTAACTTAAAACCATTTCCCCTAGTCCTGCTATTATCAGCCCTTTCGAAGAGTTTACACCCCTCCTGGGAGTAAGTTCCCTTCAGGTATTGAAAGGCTGCAATGAGGTCACCCCGCAGCCTTCTCTTCTCCAGGCTGAACAAACCCAACTCCCTCAGCCTGTCCTCGTAGGGGAGGTGCTCCAGCCCCCTGATCATCTTAGTCACCCTTCTCTGGACCCTTTCCAAAATCTCCATGTCTTTTTTGTGCTGAGGGCTCCACACCTGAACACAGTACTCCAGATGGGGCCTCACAAGAGCCGAGTAGAGAGGGACAATCACCTCCCTATCCCTGCTGACCACCCCTCTCCTGATGGAGCCCAGGATCCCATTTGCTTTCCAGGCTGCCAGAGCGCACTGCTGACTCATGTTAAGTTTCTCATCTATCAGGACCCCTAGATCTTTCTCTGCCGAGCTGCTCTCAAGGACAACTCCTCCCAGCCTGTACAGGTGCCTGGGGTTCTTCCGGCCCAAGTGCAAAACCTTGCACTTTGCCGTGTTGAACCTCATTAGGTTCACCCGAGCCCAGCTTTCCAGCCTGTCAAGGTCCCTCTGAATGGCATCTGTTCCCTCCGCCGTATCGACTGCACCACTCAGCTTGGTGTCATCAGCAAACTTGCTGAGGGTGCACTCCATTCCCTCATCAATGTCATTAATAAAGATGTTAAAGAGCACCGGTCCCAAGACAGACCCTTGAGGGACACCGCTCGTTACCGGCCTCCACCTGGACATAGAGCCATTGACCACCACCCTCTGTCTGCGGCCTTTCAACCAATTGCTTATCCATCTAGTTGTCCACCCATCAAATCCACTTCCCTCCAATTTGGAGATGAGGATGTGATGGGGGACCATGTCAAAGGCCTTGCTCAGGTCCAGGTAAATGACATCGGAGCTCCTCTCACAGGTCCTATCTCCTTGCTACAGAGGATGTGACTGCTAGAAATACTTCCACCTCGATGTTTGCTTTGGTCACACAGGGAACTCAGTGCTTTTCATTCATTGTCAGCTGAGGCCCTGGGGAGATGCTCTTGTAGAATCTAAAGAAAGTTAATTGCTTTAGAGATAAGGCTGTGGTCACTTCTCCAGACACATCACAGGAGAAAGTATTGGGACAGAAAAAGAAAAAACAAAACAAACAAACAAAACAAAATTTAAAAAAACCCACAAAAACAAACAAACAAACAAACAAAACTCATCAGCTGCTTAAATAAGGGCTCATTCAGCAATGAACAACTATTTGGATAGAAGAGCTGCATCCAAACCCTCTATTATAAAGTGCCTGATCCCAGTCAGGGAAAGCCTTTTGCTGCCTAAGGGATTTGGAGTGTCTTTATATTATCCCAAGAGGAAATCTCATGTTTGCCAGCTGACCATCAGATTTTCCTACTTAGTTTCCTACTCAGCAAACATCTTTTTCTGCTGCATTCGTATAGCAGCGTGAACTGGAAAGTCCTACTCCATGCTTGGTTTTCCAGAATGCTGCTAGCATGCAGGGAACCTGAAGGAAGTGCAGACACATCTGCAGATGTGACTTCCTTTGCCCTAATGCCTGTCTCAAAACAGTCCACAACTGCAATGTGGGCTGCTGTGCAGAGAAGCCTGTGTTATATGCCTGGATTGCTAGATTACTAGGAGCAGCACAGATTTGGGTTGCTGCTGGCCCAGTTCCCTCATGCCTTGCAGGAAGACTGAGGGGAAATGGATAAATGCTTGCAAATGGAGCAGTGTCAGACCAATCTATTTCCCATTCCCTTTGACCACTTCCACCATTATTACAAGGTGCTGATGTCTCCAGATTGATAAATAAGAGCAGAGAAGCTGCAAGGGAATGTCACTGCTAATAGCATGCAAGACAAGATGATTGCTTTTTCATGCTGATGACTTTTTGCTTGTGAAAGGGTCACTCTTTTGGCTGAACTTTATCCTTCTGTACCTCTCAGGGATATGTTTTCTCAGATTGGGCACAAGATATGTAGAGTCTGGGGCCATTTCTGACCTGCCTTCACAATTCTCCCAGTCCAAGCATGAGAGATGAGGACTGAAATACAACTATGTCACTCCAGGTCCTATTCTGCCTAAATATCTCTTTTTTCCCTTCTTTTTGTTTTGTCTCACCATACTCTGCGCACACTCTTCTTCTTACAGCACTGCATCTGTGTGTGTATACACACATACAACTGTTTTGTAAAGAGACTACAAGCAAGGGTCTTATCAAGGCATGGGCTAGGGCAAATTTAAATGCTTCCTGGGAGACTGGATTTGTTGTAAGGAATTAAAGGCTCCCAAAGATTTGTCTGGCCAAGTTGCACCTAGATCTCTTATCACAGAATCATAGAATCGCAGGATTGGAAGGAGCCTACAAGATCATCTAGTCCAACCATTCACCTATCACCATTGCTACCACAAGCACTAAACCATATCTTGTAGCTCCTCATCCAGATGCCTCCTGAACACTGCCAGGGACAGTGACTCCACCACCTCCCTGTGCAGCCATTCCAGTATCTGACCACTTTCTGAGAGAAAAAGATTTTCCTTATGTCTAACCTAAACCTCCTCTGGTACAACTTGCGGCTATTTCAAGGCTTCGTTCCCAATAACTGCAACACAAATGTGGAATACAGGCCATTTAAGAAGCTTCCAGAAATGGTTGGTGGTCCAGGTGTCAAATAGCTCTAGTATTTGCTCCTGGTAATTGGGCCTTTCCTGAGGCCTGTCATCGTGATAATCAGTGCAACATCCTGACTGAGAGGACTGAGGGATGTCTTGCCTGAGGGCTCAGCCCAGCCTATGACAGCTCTTCAATGGAGGAGGACTGGGTGCAGGATGCAGTGGGGAAATCCCTGCATATCACCTACATGGCTACAGATACAATTTGTAGCAAGATCACTACAGCAATAGCAAGAACCTTTCAAGGTCCTCTATGACATCTCATAAAGATCTCAGATTTACAGTTTCAGGTGTAACTCCCAGATCTGCTGCTGCCTGAGAAGCTTGGGTAAGCTCTGTGCATGGCTACAGCACCAGCAAGGCACCATGTGTGCAGACAGCCCCAGTGTCTTCATACTATATAGCCAATGCTACAGGCATGGTTAATAACACATTCTTAATTTTTCTGAAAAAATGGACACATTTCAGGTTTTACTGAAAAACCGCTGCTAAAGGATTTACTGTATTGAACAACTTCTGAGTGATACGTTACGTAGGTTTATATTCAGTGAAAACTAAACCATGCTTATAAACAAGCTTGTCAGCAAGTCATGGGAAAAGGGTAAAATTAAGCCAGAAATGAAAATTATTTCCTCTTTAATAGAAAATAAAAATAAAAATAAAAATCTGGAATGCCTTCAAGATAGAGGTAAACAAAGAAGACATCTATTCAATAAAATCTGTGGAGAGGCAAATTAATATTTTTACAAATGTTCCCCTTTCTTAAAAAAATCCACAAGCATGCTGATCACCGACTCTGTGTCATTTAAAAAGTACCAATGTGTTCTTATTTCAATAGAAACTTTGAGGCCGGGCTTTGGAAGCACTCACAAAACACTGCTCAATCCTGCAAGAATTTATTTGTACCAGATGTTTTCGTGCTTAGTTATGGATGGCATTAAATATTTCTCTCACATACTTGATATAGCCCAGAGATGTTTTGCTGGAATTATCAGGTCAATTCTCAAGTCTGATCATGTAAAAATGTGGAAAACAAAAGTAAACCCAAGACATCTTAATCCGAAGCCCAAAGTGCCTTCATGGAAGGCACTTTGCACTGCTGAGAATAAATATTTCTGCTTATGTCCAAAATCCAAAAGTAAATTATTTGATATTTATTCTTGCAACATATGTGAAAGTATTATTCATTACATGCTTGGCTCTCAGGACAAGTGGATAAGCACTGGCTGCTGGTCTCCAGGCTCAACAGAAAGGCTTAGAGCCTACCAGAGTGAGTGAATTACTCTCCTGTTCTCTAAACAGAAAAGGGATGATGCCCAAAATTCATTGCTGAGCCCATCTCAGGCCCAGAGTATCAAAATGCCTCAGTTGACCCACCAACCCTCATCCACCACCATCTCATCTTCTGCCTGCTCTTCTTCAACATCTCTTCCCACCAGATCCTGTGAGTACGAGGCTTCTCCAGGGCCTGTGACAGCAGAGCCCCACTCTCCTGCTTGGCCTCATGCAGGTGCTCCATCTGAAATCCCTGCCAGCACTCTAAGTGGGCCTCCACCAGGCCAGCAAGGTTTGCCCCAGCTGGAAGTGATGGTGTGCCACCTGCACCATGCCAGAAACATCAGCAGGTCAGGCATTTTGCAGTCAAGCCTTAACCCTCCACTTCCTTCCAGAAACACTTTTTATTCATATTCCTCCCTTCTGCAAACCCTGCCCCTTGCGCAAGGTTTGGCAGTAGCTCTGACAGGTTGCTTCTCTAAGGGAGACCTTGAATTTCTAGCCCAGAACATTTTAGGTTTTAATGTTGGGAGTGGGATTTTTAATGCTACATAAATTTCAGCCTGCACCAGAGAGGTCAAGTAGCATGGGCAGCATAAAGGATTTAGAAGAGAGATTCACAGAAGTTACAGAGGCTTAAAAAAAAAAGACCTATGATTAATCTCCTAAATGCAAAGAGCATTTTCTGAGATGGTAATTTAATGAATCAGCACTGCTTTCACAGTGCTACCAAGTCCCCCCACTTGCCCTAGCTGCTAGAGTCCAGAGAATTCTGCTTCAATTCAGACTAAGAAGTGCAGAATTCCAGGGGCAAGAAGAATAGCTGGACAAGGCAATAAAAAGCCTCCAGAATGTCATGCAAAGGGACCATGTAAGTCATCACTCACAAACCAGACTTGTGGTTTTGGTGCCCTATCTCCACCCACCTGGAAAACCACCACGGAGGCCAGGCTCGTCCCAGCTCCCCTACATGAGAACACCCCCTGCCAGGGCCAACACTCTTATCTTTGCTGTGCACATGGAGCAGGGTGATCTATTCGTGGCTGGCCACAAGACCTTCCACAGAGCTGGCAGGGGACACAGCAGCAGCATGAGCATGGGTGTGGGACGTGGTAACAGCACAGGGGCTGCTTGCAGGGACAAGCAGAGCTGGATGCAGGTAGGCCTTGCCATGCTATGATGGCCAGGCAGTGACAATCAGCCTATGCATTGCTACTGCCTTGCAGCGTCAGGGGAATGGGGCAGGCAGGCCCAGGAGAGCGCTTGCCCCACTGGGCTCCTTGCACTGGCATCACCAAACAGCCTTGTGGTTACAAATTTCAGCCAGGACTATCATGAACTGAGAGCAGATGGACAGTACTGGAAAGCAGATGGAGGGAAGAAAATTTGGACATAATTTAAAGGCAGTGTCTTGTCAGGAAAACACACATTAAGGGCAGCTGTCTGAATGGCAAACAAGCCCATGGCCAAGCGTGAGTGTAAAGCTGGAACAAAAAGGGATGCAAAAGGAGGGCAAAATGCAGCTACCATTCACCATTCAGGCAAGTCATGAGCCACTCAAATCATTGGTGGCACACACAGCCTCCAACTTGCTGGCATATACTGGTGTGGACAGAAATGGATGTTTTGCCAGTTTTTGAAGCTTTTGAAGCAAATAATGCCAGGCCTGGTACTGGCCAGATCTGTGCTGGGGATACATGTGTATGCATGACCAGGACATGGAATTTTCCATCACATGAGAAAGGCTGGGAAAACTCTGTCCCTAAAACAGTGTGCCTTGGACTCATCACACAGTGGAGAGTGTTTCCTGGTGGTTTCCTTCACCTAGTGCTCCCAGACAGAAATCCTTGTGCTGGTAGACAGCCAGCTAGTATCTTGTACGCATACTGCTTGCAGCACTGCAGCAAAATCACCTCACAGTGCTGTGCCTAGAGCAGGTTGCCGGTGCTGGGCCACAGTACCTCAAGGTCCTGGGTGGCTTGGCCTCACTCTTCATCTCCTCCACCATGCACCCTTTCCCTGCAATCCTCACACTGCCCCACAGCTGCCCTGAGCAGATGGGCTGGCTCCCATACTGTGGTTCTGCTGACAAATGGTCCAGTCTTCCACAGCTCCATGGCTCTCAGCCTGAAGGCTGCCATGGCTTGTGAAGGCTGCCATGGCTTGTGAAGCCTTCCTGCTACAAGTGAGCTCAGCATCCTTTGAAATGAGAGTAGGAGCTGCCCACCACAGAGAGCAGATGGGAAAATGGGGGAAATGTGAGCCAGTTTGCTGTCTGCATATTGGTTTCTACACCCCTCTGCTGGGCAATCAATACCATTGCTAAATAACGCAGCAGTGAATCACAGTGGAGGGCAGTAATGACGGTTGGCAGGAAAAAAATATCAAAATGCTACTGAAATGAAAATAACTTCATCAAAATTTCAAAATATGAAAGATGTTGGTAATCTCTACTGACAGACAGACTGGAGTCAGTGATAACCTCTCAGGGCCCTATTCTGCCTGGAGGCAACAGGCTCAAAAATATTTCCATCAGGAGAATCACTTAAAGACAATCAAGCAGGGAATCCTTGCTCTGTTCTTCCAGTGATATAAGATGCTGGATAGAAGGCATTTGAAAATATTCACTTTTACCTCACTGAGCATTCACCTTTTATATTCTCGCAAGGTAGCAGAGACTGGGGACCCAGCCTCGGAGACAACCGGAATCAGAGATTTTTTTTGCCTAAGCACAGACAACACCACATGTATTCTGTGACACTTTCTGAAAATAGCAATGTGGCAGCTGTATCTACATTTCTTACACAGATAGGTCAATCAGTCTTATAAACATATATAAGACAAAATGAAACAACAGACCTTTACATACACTTCCCAAACTGAATAACTAATAATAAAAGGTCTCAGCATGTAGTGAGTACTTTGTTTGGGCACAGAATAGATGACATTACTGTGACATTTCCCAGGGACAGGCAGGATGTCCACATGGAGAGTGTATTTTTGCTGGAATCTGTGACCATATAGGAGATGCGAACAGCACACCTCGCACTAGCAGTGCTACTAGAGAGAAGAACAAACACACCTACTGCCCAAGGATATCTATCTCCACTCATATGTGTATGTCCAAGCTGCATAAGGATACTTCCAGACCTATATCAGGTGCCTCTGTTTAGAAAATGGATACATGGGGAGACGAAACTCTTTTGCAGAAGAGAAAACAAGAGACTACAAGCTACAAAAGCCACTTGGCTGCTGCCCTTAACTGGGCACTGATGATGCCCAGGGAGTGTCCACAAAACATGTAAGGACACCCAAATGCACAATAGAAAAAAGCACTTTAAAACCACATTCTAGCCACTAACATACAGAAACAGTTACTATCAATTCAGCAGATTTGCATGTATCATAAAAACACAGAATCATAGCATGGCCTGAGCTGGAAAGGACCTTAAACATCATAGAGTTCCATTCCCCTGTCATGGGCTGGCTGCCCCCACCAGGTCAGGCTGCCCAGAGCCCCATCCAGCCTGGCCTTGGGCACCTCTAGGGATGGCACAGCCTGTGCCAGGTGCTAACCGCCCTCTGAATGGATGTGTGTGTATGTGGCAAGAGGTCCAGCCTTGGTCCAAAGCCCAGGCAGACACTCACAAGTCAGTCTCTAGTCCGACCCAGCATGATAGCTCTGAAGGATCTGCTAAGCCACAGCAGATGGATGAGTTGCTTGAACAACAGCCCCTGGGAGCCGTTAACATCTCTTGTGTCTCTGCTCACTTCAAAACATTTTTTTGGCTGTGCCATGACTGGATGATGACAGCTTTTGCAACTCTTTTATTTTAACATTTTAACAGTGAATCCATTTTAACTGTGACTCTAACTACAAATCCATTTTAACTGCGTATACAAACCTACACCTCAATATCAGTGACTATGACATTCACATAAAGAAGCGAGGCAAAATGTGAGCAAATCAAAAAATCCAGCCCAGGCAGCCTGCACTTTTTGCCTCTTGAGCAGCACCCTGAGCTCAGAACCAGGTTCTCTGTCAGAGATGTGATAGGGAATTGTTGATCTGAAAGGAAAGTGTAACGGCAACACTGTCAGACACCTGACAGCAGTGTCCTGAGATGTCAGTCTTGCAACAAATAGCTGACACATAATGAATTCAAGATATGCATATTTTATAGTGTTTTCATGAGACACACATATATGTCTGTACTTGCTGCTGGCAAGATTGGAGAAAAATTATCAATTTTATGCTGAGGACTTAAAAAGTTACCAGAGCTCTGCTTTGTATCTCACAGATTATGATTAATCACAGACTTCAAGTCTTTGTAACAAGAGAGCCTTTCACCCTTAGCAAGAAAAAGGATGAACTGTAATTTCTTCTTATGACGCTTCTCCCACCTTCCACTGTGGAACTTGTGTGGAAAGACTAATGCTTATCTTTCTCCATTTCTCTGCTCCCTCTTTGTCTTAAGTACCCAAGAAAACGCATCAGAGACTTGAACTAGAGAGTTGCAATTTTCAGTTCTGTGGAGCCAGTTGATCTGGTGAACCAGGCCAGTCACATTTGAGCCATTTATTCTGGGCTCCCAGGGGTCAGGAACACATATCCATTTGAAAAAAGATGCGTACTTGTGTCAGGAATAAGAAAGGAATAATTCAGGGGCATAAAAATAGGACAATACAGAGATAAGGATGGGAAATGACCCAGGACCATCCAGAAGTAAGAAGAAGACAATTGGATCTTATCTGTGTCTCCTCTGAGTAACATCTACTAGCAGGCCCAGCCTGTGTAAGAGGTGAGGTTCATCTCTGGTCTCTACATACTTGTTTTACAGCCACTTCTTGCCTCTCAGGTTTACCAACAGACTATAAATGAAGGCTAAGATTATGCCTCTAATCACAGCCAAGACTGGTCACATGGGTCCTGACATCTGCCTATGCAGATTTTTTGCTGTTCTCCGCCTAGATGTCAGCTTGACCTTTGCTCAGCCATCAAGCCCCCTGAAGGGGAAGAATATCAGAGGAAAAAGAAGCAATGTGAAAAACAGGCAAGTGATTATGGGGGACAATCAGTGGAAAAAAGGGGTAGGGGTGTGGGATTCAGGGATTTCAAAATGGCTTGAAAGTGCACCAGAGGCAGACATTGGACACAGCACCCAGTGAGAAGGCACCATGCAGTCCCTTCATCTCTCAAGTTATAGGAACAAAATAACAGAACAGTCATGCTTCAAGATCCAAGCATGACTCCAAGCATGGCTCCAAGCACGACTCTAAGCACTAGGGATCACTTTCCATTCTTTACAAGTCTCTCTCTGCAGTCATCTGACAAGAGCTTTGAGATGTCAGCCCAAAGCATATAATGCGAGCCCTAGGAGGCTTCAAAGGTGCATCATCGTATGCTGGTATATCAGTATTGCATATGAAATATGGAACTTCATACAGTCCCATCCTCTGCTATTTGCACTTGATGCACAGGTGTGAAAATTCAGTGGAGAAATGGGCACTCTTGCATTGAAGTTAACTGTACAATTCCTCTGTCACTGACTGGGCTTTGCATGTGTTCTAGTCCAGAACTGGAAAGGTTCAGGCAGCACTGCTCCCCTCATCAGCAAGACATGCTGCTAGGAATGACACAGACCAAACAGAGATGGAATCGGGCAACTCTCTGTCTTTTGCCATCCTAGACATTCCTTTATGCATTTTAGTGCTATTTTGACCCCTTCTAGACCTTTTTCTCTTTTATGCTTTGTTGTTTATTCATTTGGGTATTTTTTTCTAACTTGATGCAGCTCTTGGGAGATGGGTTTGTCCAATGGATTTTGTTACAGAAAGACTAATTTTCCTTTGTTTGTTTGCAAAACTTGACACCACTTTGCTTGGGGTAGGTAGGCCCTAGTCACAGTTCTTTGCAAGCAAAACACAACCAAGAAAGTGCTGGGACTGCCTGTGCTTTTATGCTCCATATGATCCACAGCCGAGCTGACTGTTTCTTTCAATTCCTGCAGCACTGTCTGGACATATTCTCCAAACAGAAAGCAATGAAATAAACATCAGCTGAAGTCTTGGAGCTCAGAGGGTGCACAAACAACGCTTTTGTCATGAAGAATCTTTTTTCCTGATGGAGGGGGGAAAAGAAACTCCTTAAGCAGAGAGGCAGAGATGCCGCAGCTGTGCCACAGGGCAGGATTTCCATAGGCTGTGTGAAAATAGAGCTGCAGCCTTTCCTGGAAAAACAGTTAATTTAAGGCTCCGATGATGAAGAGTTTCCACTTGCAGGGAAGCCCTTAAGAAGAAGTTTAGCTTTCCTTTCATCCTTGAACATAAGCAGAGGCTTACACAGTGCCAGAAAGCCAGCACAGGGCTTTTTAAGAAGAATTACCTAATTGGGTTGCCTCCTCCAGATGTTAGCATCCAACTCTCCTTTGCTGTGGGCACCAACACGGCCAATTTCACATGAATAATCACAACCAACGTTTTTCTAATTTGTGCCCCTGGGTCTTTATCCTCTTAAAGAGCACGAGTGAAAAATGGCAGTAACGAGGCGGAGAGCGGCTGGTGACGGCAGCCCAACAGCGATGGGAGCAGCGCCAGAGCGGTGCAGGCGCGCACGCCCCCACCAAGAGCACGGCCGGGAGGGGCGGCGCAGACCCCGCAACCGCACGATCGGCAGACGCCGCTGCGGACGGGCGGAACGCAGCTCCGGGTCAAAGCCCGCCGGCACCCCGCGCTTGCGCACAGACGATCCCAGCTCCGCGAGCGCCAGCACGCGCAGAAGGGCGCGCATGCGCGCAGACACGCCGCCCAACCCCATTCTTCCACCGGCCCCTTCGGGCAGCGCGGTGACGTCACGGCCTCGGCCCCGCCCCCTACCAACGTTCGCCGTAACGTCCGCTAAGGCCCCGCCCCCCACTATAAAAGCGGCCGCGGACGGCGGACGCCATTGTGCTGCGGAGCAGGCCGCGGCGGCGCGCGTTGTGGGTCCGGGGTCGCGCGCGCTTCCCGCTCTCTGCTCGCCTCTTTCTCCGTCTCTCCTTCTCTTCTTTTTCTCCTCTCCCTCCCCTCTTCCCCCCCTCCTCCTCCGGCCGCGGACATGCCGCGCGTGTACATCGGCCGCCTGAGCTACCACGTCCGGGAGAAGGACATCCAGCGTTTCTTCAGCGGCTACGGCCGCCTGCTCGAGGTCGACCTCAAAAACGGGTGAGCGCCGTCCGCTGGCCGGCAGCGGCCCGCGAGCGCCCGGGCGCGTCCTTCCTCCCCCCCCCCCCCCGAGGCCCCGCGGGGCCGCCCCTCCCCCACACTGGCGGCCCGGCCCGCGCCTCCCGCCGCTGCCGCGTGGCGCCCGCCTCAAGATGGCGGCGGCGCGGGGGGAGCGGGGGCGCTGCGGCGGGGCGGCCCTCGTTGTCCCGGCCTCGGGAGCCGCCGGCGGGCGGGGCCGGGGCTGACGGAGCGGTTCCTTCTCACCCAGTTACGGCTTCGTGGAGTTCGAGGACTCCCGCGACGCCGACGATGCCGTTTACGAGCTGAACGGCAAGGATCTGTGCGGGGAGCGCGTGATCGTGGAGCACGCCCGCGGCCCGCGCCGCGACAGGGACGGGTACAGCTACAGCAGCCGCAGTGAGTACGGTCCGTGCTGCGGGGCGCTGCCGGGGCGAGGGCCGGGCGGGGCCGCGCTGGGTCGGTGTGTGCGGGGTACCTGGGCGCCGCTGGGAGCGCTGCCGGCCGTTTGTCGCGGCGCCGCGCTGCGCTCGGGCACCCCGCAAGAAACAGAGCGAGAGTAGGAGCGGAGCGATTTGGCTGCGAGACGGGGGCCTTCTTCTAGAAAGGGTTTCTCGTAGCTTAGAGATAATGCGCTCTGCTAACGTATCGGCTCCTCGCTCGCAGGGACGCTTAGATAAAAGAGCGGTGTGCTATCGCTAACGTTAACGAGTAAATATCGCTGCTTAATCGGGATAGAAGCAGTCGGTGGTGATGGGTGGGGGAGGATTTCGAGCAGCAGTCTGGTGTGTTCGTGGGGCGTGCTGTGAACTTTTCTGCGCTCAGCTCATGTAGCTTCTTAAGAGCTGAGCTGTGCGTGCATTAACTGCCCGGTACTGTAACTGAAGTACTGCGGTTTGCTGTTCAGTAATCGTGGTGTTTGGGCGGGTGGGAATCTGTCTGTTTAAAAGAATCAAATGTATGTTGTTTAAAATTGTTGCATGTTCAATTTCAAACTTTTTAACAAGTCCTTGATGTTTCAATTTAAAAGTGACCAGTGGGGCTGAGGCTGTGTCCACTGAGGCTAAGATGACTGCCTTTCCTGATTGGCCATGGCTTTTCCATACATTGTGTGACCCTTGCCCTATGACCCTTTGGCTGACCTTACCGGAAGCCATGACGACAGCAGCCTTTTGCCATTAGACGCAGGGTGATGGTGAGGATTCCAAGGGTTAGACAAAACTGGTTAAACTGAACTAGGTGACTGTTACCTTGCGTGTTTTGTGGCCAAACCACCACCAAAAACCTCATACTGTGATGTAAGTACTTAGTGTAACTAGTAAACGTTTTTGTAAAATGTAGAAATGCATGTAATCAGTTAAGTTTTATATTTTACAATGTTCTGTAAAATAAAACTTAGCAAGGTGAATCTAATAAGGAGCAGTCACTCTCTAACAGATCTTAGGAAGACAGACTTATAGGATTTCAGTCTGTTTGATTTGCCATTAGTATATATTATGGCAAAATTGCAAGTTTAATTGGAGGTGTAGAGAAATAAAGTCCTACTCCAGTAAATGTAACTGTTTAACTAACTTTTTCAGAACTTTTTAATTTTCTTCATGCTGGGAGACAATCTAACTTTATTTCTTTGTACAATAAAGGTGGGGGTGGTGGCGGATATAGCAGTCGGAGACAATCTGGAAGAGATAAATATGGACCACCTGTTCGTACAGAGCACAGACTGATTGTTGAAAACCTTTCCAGTCGCTGTAGTTGGCAGGATTTGAAAGTACGTGTTAGTGTTCTATTGCAGAATGTGTTGTGATCGGTAGTGGGCAGTAGCTTCCTTTCTGTATAAATGTTATTTTTATTTTGGTGGAAATAATTGAGAAGCATTTGCACATGAGTGTTGGCACACAATTAATGCTTTTTCATTTGCTCAGACTTGTCTCTTAAGCTAATGTAATTGCGGAATGCAAGCATATGTAATTTTCCATCTACTCCTAAAAGGATTTTATGAGGCAAGCTGGTGAGGTGACCTATGCAGATGCTCACAAAGAACGTACAAACGAAGGAGTAATTGAGTTCCGATCGTACTCGGACATGAAACGTGCCCTGGACAAACTGGATGGCACAGAGATAAATGGGAGGAAGATCAGGCTGGTTGAAGACAAGCCACGGTCAAGCCATAGACGATCTTACTCTTGCAGCAGGTCAAGGTAACTTGTGGGATATGTCAGTCTCTGCATCAAGACAAGTTAAATTAAGCTAAGTATATACGTGTGTGTGTGTGTCTGCAGCCTGACCTACTGAGCTGACGTCACTTGGTGCTTTAGGAATGGGTGATTGCTGAGAACGTTGAGTTGTTTTATATAATGCAGTGGAGAAGGGTATGAGAGTTTTTACGTAAGATTAATTGACAGTATATCGAGTTGAGGTGGATTAGTGGTATGTCTTGATGTGATTGCTTTGTTGAGAAGTTCTTTAACAGCTTCTCTGTGATCAGTACCGGGGCAGGGCAAACCAAACAGTAAGGATCTGCTTGTGTTTGAATGTGTTTAGGTCACGATCTAGAAGACGATCTAGAAGCAGAAGTCGTAGAAGTAGGAGCAGCCGCAGCAGGTCCCGTAGTGTCTCTAAAAGTCGTTCCAGGTAAGTGATCCACTGCTTTCTGCTAGCACAAGAATTGCTGCTTATTAATTGGTAAGAGCGTAAAGTGGCTGTAAGTATATTTCAGTTCATGCAGAGTAAACTGTCTTTCTTTTTGGAAGATCTAAATCCAGGTCACGAAGCAAAGACCGCTCACGTTCCAGATCTAAAAGCCGGAAGTCCAGATCAAAGAGCAAATCAAAACCCAAGTCTGACAGGGGGTCACGCTCTCACAGCAGATCTAAGGAGAAGTCGGAGAAGTCTCGCTCCAGGTCCAGGTCTCGATCTCCCAAAGAAAATGGTAAAGGAGATACTAAGTCTAAATCCAGATCAAGGAGTAGGTCTCGTTCCAATTCTCCGCAGCAGCAGCCATCTGCCAAGGCTCGTTCAGAGTCACCACCCAAAAGAGCTGCATCGAGGTCCCATTCCAGATCTCGTTCAAAGTCTCGCTCACGATCAAGATCTAGTTCAAGAGATTAAGACTAGAACTCTCCTCTTACCTTGCACACTATTACGGAACATTTTTCCTACTTGTCAGGCCATTAGTGTTATGTTAGTTCTTCAGAAGTTGGTTTTTTTTTCTCTTGCAGGAGTGAATGGCCTATAAACTAAGTAATGAGGCATAAAGCTTTAATTTGTATTCTAAATTTGAAAATAAGAGATCAGAAGGTGTGTTACAAAGCAGAAAAAGCCCCCCCCCTCCCTTTTTTTTTTTAGACGTTCAGCTAGAACTTTGATTTTATAGCATTTCTGCTGGAGTAACTTAACTACTCTAAAGTGCAGAGTGGTTTTTATATTAAAAATTGAATATAACAGGCTTAAATGTGGGCTTTTTTCCTTTTTTTTTTCTCCTTCATGGTTTTAGAACTATGAGTATCATTGACTTAGTAGGTTCACAGCTTGCTACCAAAGGCAAGATTGTCTTGCTGGACAGATCAGAATTCTCTGGTTTATCTTCATTTGTGGAAGCAGGCTGCAAAGCTGTAAGCAGGAAACTAAACTAGGAAGGCTAGACCAGCAATAAACTCAAGTTGGAGCATTTGTTTTGCATCTTAACTTGCCAAAAGAACATTCCTCACCAATACTGTGACTGTATTAAAGGTAACAAAGGTACTCTAACCTGTGTTGTGCAGTATTGCTACAAATCATACTTTTGAAAACTTAAAAGAATGAAAGCTTTTTTGACTTTTTTTTGCTTGACTATCAAGTGGCAGTTCTCAGACACTAACGTGTCTCCTGGGTGTAGCTGAAGTCCACTAGTATGTTGTATGATTTGTCAGCCTTGAAATATCTATTGGATATGGAAACTAGCTAAAATAAAACTCTTTGCTCCCTTTAGGCTCATTTATGTTAACATTCTGCTTCAGAACTAAGATCATATTGTGTTTGAACCTGAACTTTACTGGAAGTGTAATCTCTTCAAGCTAGAGTTCTAATCTTAATGAATGCTTTGCTAAACCACAGTTGCCAATTCACTTAAATTGTGGAATAGAACTCATCCTAAAAACTCCCCTTTATAGCTAAATTGATTTTTGTAACATGCAACATTAGAACTGCCTTGTACTCTTTATACAATGTGTAGTTTGACTTGTATAAAATTAAATTGGTGACTCAAACTGTTGTGTTTATTGGCTTGGCAATGGAATTCTTTTTCTGCCTCATGCTGGGGAAATCAGTTTCTTGCTTTATGCTTTTCCTTGATTAACTATTTTTTTTTTTTAGCAGGGAAGTTGGGAGCTTTCAAAATCAAACTTGGTTTTGTGCCTGAGATGAACTGGTCAGCCAACTACAGTTTTTCATTAAGAAATTCTTGAGTTGTTCATTGTCTTTTCTTCAGATGTGACAATGTAAAAACATCTGACTTAGCAGGATTTTAGAAATCTGATCACATAATTGGATCGTGCACAAGAGAGTATCTGGTGCATATTCCAGTGTGACCAATGTGATGCAACTTGCCAGGAGTTGCTTTACCTGAAGATTTAACATCATTTTCCGATCACAGCTGGAAGGCCTGAGCTTTCTTTTTTTTTTACCTGCTGTGTATTAGTAGCTGTTCTAGGTGTTGAAAGATGAGTGAAGTTGGCTATTAAGCACATATCCTAGTGAAACCTGAACTGAAATGATTTGAACTGAAGTGATTTCATGTTGTGCTTTGTGGTGGCAAGATATTTATTACTGTTGTGCATGTTGTGTCTATCCCAAGCATGGAAGAGCTGCTCGTAAAACTTTCCCTTCTTTAACTATGGGTATATACTGGCAACTTCAACAGAAGCTGGTTGGTTTAAGATACATGGCCGGAAAGATTTTAATCCCTTAAAATTACACAAAAGCGTTACATTTCCTTGTTTTTTGGTGGGATGTGTATATATTTTTAGTCTTTTTCAGGATGTAGGTCAGATTTTCTGGAGAGCTACTATCCTTGGATTATACTCTGGGGGCTCTGTAAAATACATGTTCCTCGAAACTATATTTGTGAGTTAAGAAAAAACTCAGTCTGGTGTATGTGATCAAGTACATTCGAGATCTTTTAGACTTTGCAAAAGTGTAATTTGGATGATAATGTCTTAAACTTGAAGAACGTGGAAGGCTTGCACGCATGCAGTCTTTTGCAGCTGCAACATGTAGCAGGAACAGTTAGAGGCAAAAGCATTTGCTGTTACTCAGCTCAGATTTTAACCTGATGTTGGAAGCATCTTTTCAGGGATGTGCATGCTTATTAGGCATGCTGACTTTTTTTCACATTTGATAAAATGCAATATAAACTTGTTTTTAGGAAAAAAAAAATTATGAACATGCATGGTCATCAGACGTGTAGGACTGATTTAAAATGTTTTGTCTTAAAGCAAATATTGAAGGGGAAATCAGTGCTGTTCCCTAAAATCTTTGAGTTACAGTGAATGTATTGGAGTCTGTTCCTGGGCTTTCCCTGGTTACTTTTATTTGTTTCTAAGCCCTCTCCCCTTAAATGTTGTTTTGGTGCAAATCACAGAATCACCAGGGTTGGAAAAGATCCCAAAGATCATTCAGTCCAACCATCCGTCTGCCACCACATTGTCCTTTTATGTGATGTTAAGTACCTGCCTTAAAGCCAGATGGTGAAAACACCTCATGTCTGTAAGTGTTGATAAACAGTACTGGAGCTTGTGCTTCATGTGGGTGAGTCAGAGTGCCCTTGGGCTTTGGGAGGGAATTGAAACCTTGTTGCAGAGAAGCTGCAGTACAGTCAGTAGTCAGGAGTGACCTTAATTCTACCTGAGGTCAGGACTAGTTGAGATTCCTGGATCTCCACAACAGCGAATAATGCACTGCTCAACTAGGAGCTGTGGCAGTGTTTGTAGTTTCTCCCTCAGAGAGGAATGCCAATGGCTATTATACTTCAGTGGAGATATCTGGTAATACAGTATCACTCAGGGCTTCATGCTGACTTGTAGTCTGTATTTGCCTTAACTTAATCTTCATTTCCTGCCAGTGTCAGTATGTCAGAAGAGGATTCCTTTTTTCCCCAGCTCAGAAATGCCCTTCCTTTTGTGCTTTAGCTGTGTGCTTTAATGGAGAAGAGAATAAAACATGAATACACCAGCTCTGAAGAGGAAGACAGTTGCAAAATATATACCTGAACTGAGTAGATGACTGAAGCCTGAAATTGAAGTAGTGATTGAGGTTGGAGTGTATGTTGAGCATCTAACTGTTAAGTAGTTGGATACCCCAAAACCAGTGAACGGGGCGTATCTGTAGAGATGCTTCCTCAGCGGTGCCAAGGCCTGGGAACAATTACATTGGCCTTTGCAACCACCACACTTGATTTTCAGAAGCTGCTAGCGTTGAAGTCCACACTAGTAGTTCTGCTTCTGCATGCCACCATGGAAAAAAATGTCTTGCTCCCAGCATGCTTTAATAGGCAGGCATGCAGGCTTGTTTTGTCGCAGGTGTTCAGAAATCAATTCCTAAGTAAGAGCAGGAAAGGAATGAAGAACAAGTTTGCTGTGCTTTTTACTTCATACCTGGTATGAATTGAATTATTTCCAGTTCTTAAATCTAATTTGTTAGCACGGTAGTGAGAACAGTGTCTTTGACTCTTCAGTCAAAGAGTGAATCTGGGGATGTGTTCAGGTAACCCAAGTCAAACAATGTAAGCTGAGGAGTCTGCAAAAAAAAACCAAAACAAAAATAAACAAAAAAAAGTCAGTTGAGCTGATGTTCCCTTGCACCCTTGAGAGAACATGGAAAACTGCAAGATACATACTTCAAATTTTCCTGCAACAGAATTAGCAGATCTTTGCTGTATTTCTTGTTTGCTTTTTTATAGGGATGCGCTATTTTAAAAGGTGAGAAAAAAACTAAGATAAAAACTGTTTTGTGTAGTGGCAGATATTAACAGTTCACAAACTTAATCATCTGTTCTTTGGATCATAAGAGTATCCGAGCCCTGTGATTGTCCTGTTTTCATCATATTTAGTTTTGTGGTTAGCTGGGAGGAATCAAGTAGATCAAGTAGCTGAACTCCCAAAGCTTCTTCATACTTGCTTTTGCTAGATGTGAATGTTGGAAGGGAAGTTTATTTGCTTCATTTTACATGATTTTGTGGGGTTTGAGCTCAACCCAATAAAAATCTGCAGTCAGCTGCTCTGAAATGGCTCAAACCCTTTTAGTGACATCTTTTGATAACAATCTGAGCTGGTTAGCTAAATACAGGTGCAGGGGCACATCATAGCAATTGGTATGATACATACTGCTGTGAAAGTAATGGCAGTAAGTTGATGTGTACAGCTAACACACGTTTTGGAATGTATTTCACAATGGTTCGTAGCTCAGGATAGGATTTGATGTGGTTCTGACTCCAGGGCTGTGCATCATTTCACACAAAACTGCTGGGACAGTTACTTGGATTTAGGAATCTCAAACATTTATGAAATAAGCAAAGATGCTTCATTTTTAAAAAGCAAAATTCTTAAATTTTCCTCAAATGTGTTGACTTGCTGGGACCAGACAGTTTTGTGATTTCAGTGCAAAATACAGAAAATAATGGAGGGGAGAGCTCTGCAGGTGAAGCTGCAGTTGTGAAAGTGATTGAAAGATGTAGCTTGTATTCATGAATGGTGCTGTGGGTGGAATTTGACAAATACTCTCCTGGTCTGTGCATCTGGAATAGGATTATATTGTGTTTAAATAGTAAATATTACTGTTCAGTAGATCATCTGCTTGGTCTAATGATGTACAGTTGCACCCGATTGATTTACTAGCAGGAAAAACATTGCTTCTAGAAACAGGTAAAATGTTTTTTCCTTACACAGTACTGCTGCTTAGAATCAGCCATTCGCATTCCTGCTCAGCATCAGCGTGAGTTGAAAATAATGCAGCAAATAGTCCCTTGGGTTCATAGTGGCACAGTGATATTGCAGTTAACCTGTGGAGCAGCAGTGTTTTGCTCGTGGGTAGTGCTTGGGATGGCAGCTCCTGTTCTGAGTCCAGTAGAGCCATGCTGCTCAGTGCAGGGTTAAGTGTTGTGAGGAACTAAGAGGAGAAATGTGTTAAAAGAGCCATTTAAAAGTAAATGTAAACATTACATGGGACCAACTTGAAATAAATAGAAGCTGTTACAACAGAGGTTGCAGAAATGGCAGTTGAGGCACAGGAGAGTGGAATAGTTGCATAGTACACCAATGTAGTACAGCAGCCAGAAGGTTCACGGCAGGGCTGAGGACCTTATGTTTTTTCTTTTTTTCTTACCAAAGCT
This sequence comes from Perdix hodgsoniae, assembly GCA_035772895.1. Lineage (NCBI taxonomy): Eukaryota > Metazoa > Chordata > Aves > Galliformes > Phasianidae > Perdix > Perdix hodgsoniae. Next base: position 6,103,785 of record JAPSGF010000017.1, on the reverse strand, counting down.
GTTCCCCAGACATTCACCATTCTTGAATTTGTAACTTTTTTATTTTAATTGGCAAACATCACCAAGAATGGAGGACCTACAGTGTGTGCCTTCAGTGCAGGGAGGGTGAGTCCTGGCTGCTTTTCCAGTGCTGGATCTCGCTCTGCTCTTCAATTGAATCTGTTTGAGCTCCTACTGCAGTGTAAATGCGTTATGGGATGACTCTCTTCCCCGCTGTAGTACTGAGTGCTTGCTTAAAAGTGGGAAAGAAAGCAGTACCAGCAGAGGAAACACCTGTCAGTTGTTTCCTGATTGCTTGATCAGGCTTCTGCATCTTTTTTTAACATGTTGAAAGTTTCGGAGCGCACAAATCCAGGCACGGTGAAGTGGCAGGGACTCCATAGGAACAGCTTGCTCCTGTGCTGCCATTGTTGGCCTGTTTGGCTGGGGTTTAAGGATCCAGTTGTGTCATCTGCGGGTCTCGTATCTATGTTATATGAAGTAGGTACTTCACCAGCCGTGATGCACTTCGATTGCTCTCTCTGCCCAATGTAACCCAACTTCAAGCTTAAATTTTTAAGAAAGAGGGCTGAAAACGCCAGTTGAGCCGCCTCACTGCCCCAGGGCAGAGCAAGGTTGTGAGAGCCTGGAGCTCAGCCCCCGCTTCGCGCTGTGAGCGCTGAATGCTTCGTGCCTGCTCGCTTCTGCTACAGCCTGGGGGGAGCGGAAGGCCGGGGAAGCAGAGGCGGATTCCCCGCTGTCGCCGCAGCTCTCGGCGGGCCCGAGCGCGGCAGATCTGCCGCCGACAGCCGGCGTCCCGCGCGCCGTGCCCTCGCCGTCGGGCCGCTCCCCGAAATCGCGCGGCCGGACCGGGAACCGACGGCGCGGCGCCGAGAAATGCGCGGGTTGCCATGGCGACGGCGCTCATTAAGTGCATACATTCCCAACCTGCCCAATTACCGCCCCCTCCCCCCGCACACTCACTCACGCACACGCCCGGCCCTCCCGGCGCGGGGCTCCGCAGCTCCGGGCCGCGCGGGCGCCGCGGAACGCGGCCCAACCCGCATCTGCGCAACGCGCTCCCTGCGGCGCGAGCACCGCCCTGCGCGGGGCTCCCCGTGCGGGTCGGCAGCGCCGTGCCGGTAAGCAGCGCCGTGCGGGTCAGCGGGGCGGCGGCGGGCACCGGGCCGGGCGCTGCGGCCCGCGCGGGTTTTTTTGTTCATTTATTGTCTTTCTTTCTCCTCGAAGGGCGGCGGGCGGCGCGCCGTGACGAGGGGCGGCGGGGCGGGAGGAGGGCGCGGGTCGGAGACCGGCGGGCTGCGCCTTCCCGCGGCGCTCCGCTCCGCGCCGCCCCCTGCAGACGGGGCGGCCCCGGCGCACCCCGCGGGGAGGGGAAATTCCGCCATTTTCGCGCTGCGAAAAAAAAGCCGTGGCCCGGGGAAGGGGGGGGGGGGGGGGGGGGGGGGCGGGCGGCCCCCAGCCCAGGGCCCTCGCCCCGAACCGCGGAGCAGCGCGGGGGGAGAATTTGTCCCGCACCGCCGCGGGTCCGTGCCGCGGCAGCGCTACGCGGTGTTTTGTCTTTATACGACCCGCTATTCCAAACAATGGGGGGCGTATCTTACAAAAAAAAAAAGAAAAAAAAGGCGTGGGTGCGCATTTCTCCGGCAGGAGGGTAGAAGGGTCTCATCGCTGCCCCGCACCGCCGCAACTCGGCCGGCTCTGCCTCCCGCAGCGCTGCGTGGGGCTCCACCGGGGCAGAGCCGCCAGGAGCGCCTCGCCTGCGCGTCGGGTCGAGACGCCGCGCGTTCGTTTGGACATCCGCAGGCAGCGCGTTTATGTCAGCTGGAAACTGCCGAGTTTCCAAAACATCGGTTTTTTTTGCCAGAGGTCCGAAACTTACACTCTCATCCTTTATCAGAACGGAAAGCAGTGGCTAGTTTTTGCCATTCACAGGACTGTGTTCAGCCAGCCTCTCAAAATGTGTTATGTTATTTGCTATCGCTTGAGCTTGCAGTAATTTAACTTTCATTCCAAACGCTGCTGTGATTTGAAACACAGCACAGATAAACTGCTTTTCACCTTGAAGACACATATATGGCTCATTTAAATGAGTATCAAATCCACCAAAAATGCTCCAACTTCTGGCACTGGCTTTCCTTTTGGTTCCGTACATGTCGTGATTTCATCTCAGAGATCATAAAATCTTGGGAGCATTTCCCGTCCCCAAGCCATCTTCCTTCAAAAGGGCAAATGATATCCCCACCATCAGCATTCATACTTTTAAGGGACTTCTGGAACTGGCCATGATTCAGTCCCTCAGACTTAATGAAATTCACAGCATTGATGATGATTTGCACGACGTTATCCATGTTTAAGACTCTTTTGCACATACATTTCCTTGACGTTTGGTGTTAACCATCAGATGTGAGTTGCTGGCAGCACTGGTATTGTCTTCGATTCATTTTACAGGTCCCCCTTTCGCAAGCCATCGCTGGGCACCATCAGCAGCTGTGCCAGATATGTTTACACGGGTTTAGGAAAACTGTTCCTGTGTCATTTTTACTGCTTCATACAAGTGGAGAGATTTAGTTGTGTCTCAGTGGCACCAAAGCAGTGATGTGATATTCGTTGTCAATACTTCTAAGAAAAGTGGTAGGCAGAGCCGTATCTGTAGCATCAGAACTTTCGTCTGTTGCCAAGGAGTAAAACTTGAAGAGAGCAGCTTTACTCTCCAAATTTCCTTCTCTGGATTTTCCTGTTTCTTCGGTTTACCAAACACTGCTCAAGGAGCGCCCTGTCAATGGGTTTGATATTCTGTGCTATCAGATATGCTCCCGCACGATGAGTGTTTATAGAAGTCAGTGCGAGCTGTAACTCAACAAGGAACACTGAGATGGCACTTCTCAGTTCCACTCTTCTGTCTCAACAAAACATTCCTTGATAGGCATCAGGTTTGGCAGCATGGTTTATGCATATCATGTCCTTTTGAATTTGTCACGGATTTATTTCTAGATCGGAGTCCGTGACAAAGGGCACAAACGCAGAAGACAAAAGAGAGGAAAAAACCAAACCCTACCTATTAACAGTGCGCCCGCCCCTGTGACTGATGAGGCCGGGCACTTCGCGGCCGGGAGCTCCGGGAGCGGGGGAGGGGGGGGAAGGGAGACTAGCAGATGGGTCTAACAAAAAAAACAACGGCAACGATCTGAGAAGGAACGGTAATTTACTAAATCTAACAACATCAAACCAAACGAGAGACAAGAGCGTCCACAATACGACACAGTAGCCGAGCAGTCGCACTCCAGCACACTGCAGGGGAAGCACGTGCTTTTTTCTTCGAGGCAAACCGAGAGCCAGCGGCCGCCGTCCGGCCCGCAGAGCCGCCTTGCTTCCTCTGCCCGCCGGGGCCTCCGGAACGCCGCTCCTCCGCTCCGTCCGAGAGCCCAAAATGCCCAGGAAGGCAGCCCGCGGAACCAGAGCGTGAATGCTAACTCCCGTTGTTTTACATGACGTTCCGACGTGGAATACCCACAAGGAAAATCACAAAGCCGTAATGGAATTGTTACCATTGATTGTAACCAGACCCCATTTCCTTGCTAATGAAGTGTCATGTCCTATTATTGTCTTGCCGCAAAGTAGCTCATCTATCCATTTTTCTGGGAACACTCCTCTTTCATCCACAGTTTTTCTCTTCTGTTTTGTTCCCTGTTGACAGGACAGTTGGTAGGTAGAAGAAATATTAGCATTGGTACACCTGCCCAACACCTATGTGATCTAGGACAGTTTTTATTTAATTCGTTCAAAGATAAAAGATGGTATTTCAAAATGTTTGTGAACCATATTTTAGCTATCTTTGGATGCATCTCCCTGCTTGTAAGTGGTAGAGAATAGCAGGCTGGGATGTGGGCAGTGCTCAGAGCAGGAGTTGGCTGGCAAGGTCTCTGCTCATCCCAGGATGGCATGTGAGATCACCAGTAACTTTGTGTTCTCCCTGTGTGTGCCTGTGAGTCATGACTCCAGAACCACAGGCCCGAGAGCTCGGTGTCAGTGATGCTCCTGGAGATGACCAGTGGGAGAGAATTTCCAAGTGCTTTGTTTGCTGTGTCTGAACCACGCCATTCCCTCTCCCATTTCTGTATTAGAATCACAGAATTGTTTGAATAGGAAAGGTCCCTTAAAGGCCACCCGGTTCAACTCTTCTGCAGTGAACGGGGACACCTACAGCTCCATCAGGTGCTCAGAGCCCCTTCCAGCCTGACTGTGAGAATCTCCAAGTTTGGGACATCCACCACTGCTCTGGGTAACCTATCCCTTATTGTAAAAATCTTCTTCCTTATATCCAATCTAAATCTCCTCTCTTTTAGTTTGAAATCTAGTTTTGAAAAGCCCTTGTCATATCACGAAAGAGCTTGCTAAAGAGTCTGTCCTTTTCTCCATCATTCTTTGACAGTCCTGGATCTCTGGGGATGTCCCAGTGGACTGGAGACCAGCACATGTGACATCTGTCTACCAAAAGGGTTGGAAAGATGATAGCTACAGACCTATCAGTCTCACCTCAGTGCTCAGGAAGGTTATGGAACGGATAATCTTGGGTGTCATCATGGACCAGTTAAAGGTCAACCAGGGGATCAGGCCCAGGCAGCATGGGTTCATGAATGGTAGATTCTGTTTGACAAACCTGATGTCATTCTATGACAAGGTGACCCACTTAGCGGATTAGAGTAAGGCTGTTGATGTGGTTGACCTGGACTTCAGTAAAGCCTTTGACTGCCCCCCACAGCATCCTCATGGAGACTGCCCATGGTTTGGATAGGCATACGCTCTTCTGGGTGAAACTGGCTGGATGGCTGGGCCCAAAGAGTTGTGGTCAGTGGAGTTAAACCCCGTTGGCAGTCAGTCATGAACGGTATCTCCCAGGGCTCAGTGCTGGGGCCACTTCTATGTAACATCTTTATTAATGATCTTGATTTGATGAGGGCATTGAGTGCACCCTCAGTAAGTCTGCAGAAAGAATCACAGAATCACAAAATGGTCAGGGTTGGAAGGAACCTCAAGGATCATGAATCTCCAACCCCCCTGCCACATGCAGGGCCACCAACCTCCCCATTTAATGCTAGACCAGGCTGCCTAAAGCCCCATCCAACCTGGCCTTGAACACCTCCAGGGATGGACGGGGCATCCACAGCCTCTCTGGGCAGCTGTTCCAGCACCTCACCGCTCTCATAGTAAAGAACTTCCCCCTGACATCCAACCTAAATCTCCCCTCCCTCAACTTAAAACCATTTTCCCTCATCCTGCAGTTATCAACCCTTTCAAAGAGTTGACTCCCCTCCTGTTTGTAGGCTCCCTTTAGATATTGAAAGGCTGCAATGAGGTCACCCCACAGCCTTCTTTTCTCCAGGCTGAACAAACCGATCTCCCTCAGCCTGTCTTTGTAAGAGAGGTGCTCCAGTCCCCTGATCATCTTCGTGGCTCTCCCCTGGTCCCTCTCCAACAGCTCCCTGTCTTTTTTGTACTGGGGGCTCCACACTTGGACACAGTATTCCAGATGGGGCCTCACAAGAGTAGAGTAGAGGGGAACAATTACCTCCCTGTCCCTGCTGGCCGCCCCTCATTTGATGGAGCCCAGACAACACCAAGCTGGAAGGAAGTGCTGATATGCCAGAGGGTAGGAAGACACTACAGCAGGCCTGCACTGGATCGATGGGCAAAGGCAAACTGTATGAGTTTCAATAGAGACAAGTGTCAGGTGCCTAATGGAAAGGGACCTTGGTGTACTGTTGGACAGTTGGTTGAATATGAGCCAGCAGTGTGCCCAGGTGGCCGAGAAGGCCAATGGCATCCTGGCTTGGATCAGGAATTGTTTGGGGAGCAGGACTAAGGAAGTCATCCTGCCCCTATACTCAGCACTGGTGAGGCCTCACCTTGAGTGCTGTGTTCAGTTTTGGGCCACTCCATACAGAAAGGACATGGAGGTGCTGGAGCAGGTCCAAAGAAGGGAAACAAGGCTGGGGAAGGGCTTGGAGAATATGAGGAGAGACTGAAGGAACTGGGGCTGTTCAGTCTGGGGAAGAGGAGGCTGAGGGGAGACCTTATTGCTCTCTTTCAAATACCTGAAAGGTGATTGCAGTGAGAGCAGGGGTTGGTCTCTTCTCACAGGTGACAGGATGAGGGGAAATGGCCTCATGTTCTGCCAGGGGAGGTTTAGGTTGGATATCAGGAAGAACTTCTTTAGAGAAAGGGTTGTTAAGCACTGGAATGGGCTGCCCAGGGAGGTGGCTGAGTCACCATTCCTAGATGTGTTTAAAAAGCATTTGGATGCAGTGACATCTCAGGGACATGATTCAGTAGAGGGTTGTTAGAGTTAGGGTAGTATGGTTAGGTCATGGTTGGACTTGACGACCTTTAAGGTCTTTTCCAACCTGAGAATTTCTATGTTTCTATGATTCTTCTTTATAGTCCTCCTGTAGATACTGCAGGCTGCTCTCAGCTCTCCCCGCAGCCTTCTCTTCTCTATGCTGCACCACCCCAGCTCTCTCAGCCTGTCCTCACAGGAGAGTTGTTCCATCCCTGTGATCGTTTTTATGGCTCTCCTCTGGGCATGCTCCAACAGCTCCACGTCTCTGCTGTGCTGCAGACTTCACATCTGGACACAGTACTCCAGGAAGGGTCTCACCATGCAGAGATAGCAGGATCCTGCTGGCCATACTTTCAGGACACAGTTGCCTTTTTGGGTTTTGCGGGCACATTGCTGGGCACATGCCCAGCTGCCACCCACCGGTACGCTGAGGTCTTTTTGGCAGGGCTGCTCTCAATCCTTTAATTCCCCAGCTTGTATCGATAGCGAGGGCTGACTTGACCCAGGTGCCAGACCTTGCACTTGGCTTTGTTGAACTGCTTGAGCTCGTCTAGGTCTCTTTGGATGGCAATATTCACAGCATCTGCTCAGTAGCTTGAAATGTGCAGTACAAAAACAGCCTCTCATCACACTGAAGGACATTTCATCCTGTTTTGTGATGTTGTTAACAGCCACAACACAGAGAAGGGCAATAGAGGCAGCCTCAGTCCACTCCAAGCTTCACCCTGTGCTGGAGCAAAAACTTGAAGGGTTTTGAAGCTCTTTATCTAACGCCAAAGGATTTATTATTGTTATTGTAGGTTTAAAGCAGCAATCAGATTTGGAAGGGAAGAAGTACAGTGTGCTTGCCTAGCTACCTGCTAGGTGTGCTTCTGTGTAAGTATGGAGCAAATACTATTACAGTGCCATTAGTCTCATAAAACATCTGCTCTGGGCAATGCCAGATGACAGAGAAGAATCCAAGGAAGCAGCTCCCAGACCACTGTGTCTCCAAAATGCTGTTTTTCCACATGTAGTTTTAGTGTGATCCAAAGTTTTAATGTGATCCAAAGTACTGCTTTTTCTTAATGGCTCTGTTTTGTCACTGGAGGTAGTTAATAATACATATCTCAGCTTGGAATCTCTCTAGTGGTTCCAAGTCTCTCTCGTACTTCAGGGAGCCCAGAACTGGACCCACCACTCCAGGTATGGCCCAGCAGTGCTGAACACAGGGGAAGCATCAGCTGCTGACACACTCCTCATGCAGCCCAGGATGCCATCAGCCTTCTTTGTGGCGAGAGCGTGATGCTGACTCTTGGTCAACTTGGTGTCTGTCAGGTCCTTTCCTGTAATGCTGCTTCCCAGACAAGTGGTCCTCAGCATGGATTAGCACAGAACTGAAAGATGTTTTATTTTCTTAGAAGCCACAAAGCCAATAAGCACGTGATATTGTTTTAGATATAGTTATTTAAAATCAATGATGTGATGAAAAGATATACATTTTGACTGCACTGTTTGTGAAGTGCTGATTGTTGGGGCTGTACAGTGGCTCTGAGCTGAGAGCTGCTTTTCTCTATGCTCCGTGGTGACCCATTCCACAGAGTGTAACTCTCCTCTTTGCAAAGAGGTCATCCCTTGGCTTTGCTGTGGGCTTGTGAGAGTTAAAGTGTGGGGTTGCAGCAGAGTTGGAGCCTCTTCTGCATAGCAACAATAGAAATGGCAGTTTTCTGAGTCCTAGTGCCACTGGTCCAAGGCAGTGGTGTTCAAACCCTAACATTTTTTGTTTGATGAATTAGAAACTTCAAAAGGAGCAGAAGCAGAGAATACTAGTTGCCTTATAATGTGTGATTTGTGGACAGTTTCCTGTGTGAGTGTGTGTGTGTGCTGTGGTCAGCTTTCCTCAGTAAAATCAGCTCATTCTCGGTGCTGACACCTTCCCCTGTGAGGTGAGGGCAATCCAGGGACCTTGTTCTCTATGTAGATTCTTTGTCTCCCAGACATGAAGGTTTTACTACTAGAGACCATTATTATAGAGACATTTATCTTGCTGTCAAAACTGGTTGAAATACGCTGGCAGGGTCTGTTTGCAGACAGATGGCTGTATACCCATACATTGAGAACACGATTGCAAAAACTGCTGTACTCCTGTAAAAGCAGGCCAAGAAAGAAAGCGTTTCTGGATGAAAGTTTTCTTGAGGATTTGTGATATATTATTTGTTTTAGCTTGCCTATTGTGGTGGCCTCTGTGGAGACCACAAATCAGCCATATGTGCATGGCTGGAGTGTCCTAGAATGGCGTTTCTCCTTCTTCTGGGTTTTTTGTTAGACTCTGAGCAGGACCGTGAGGTACTTTTTCTGTTCCTCAACAAAAGGTAAGAGAGAGAAATGAGTGTGCGGAGTTTTCAGAGAGCGGTACACAATATGGGTAAGGCACAGCACAATAGTTCACCACCAGCCCACCAATTCCCAGCCAGTCCCTGAGCAACAGCAGCCCACCTGGTCACTTGCCCCGTGTTTATTGTTCTGCCTGATGTCATATGGTATGGGATATCCCTTCAGCCAGTTTGGATCAGCTGTTCTAGTTGTGTCCCATCCCACCTGTTTATGCATGCCTGGCCTTCTCACTGGTCAGAGGCAGCTCAATTGGCGGATCCCCATGTGTTGATTAACCAGGTGGTTTAGTCAATGTACCCTATTGTTTGAATGTGTCAGCACTCTTTGCTCACAATGTAGTGTTTAACAGTCCATTGTATCATTAGATTTTACTGAATGCTGGTGTGTGACAGGGGATGTGATGTACCCACTCAATGCCATGCTCTTTGGCACAGGCATTTATGAGGTTGCTTTGGAAATGAGTCCTGCTGTGTGGTTCAGTTTTCTTGGGTGCTGTGTTGCCAGAAGACTTGCTTTCAAAGGCCCAGGATAGTTTTTCAGGCATTGGCATTAGGGCATGGAAAAGATTTCCTGCTGTCCAGTGGCTGCTTCCACCACTGTGAGCACCTGATATTTGCCTTGGTGGGTTTGTGTTACTGTGTCAGCCTCCATTCTCAATTAGACTTCCCCACAGGCCGTATGGGACTACTGAAGTTTAAAGAGTGACTGAGTCTTGTTGATTACTCATTGTATCTCCAGTCAGCTAATGGATGGGAATGGGGGAGTGTTGATTGGTGCAATATTGTTGCCAGTGGATAGTCGTGGCAGCAATCATTACCTGCGGTTTTTCAACCATCAGCCACCCCAGAGCAGAAGGGTGATTCGAGAGGCTGGGCAAAGTAGACAGGTATTTAATCTCCATGCCCAGGGCAGCTATACCAAAAGCTCACTGTTAGCCTTTTGGGTCCTTAAAGGATCCATGGAGCCTCTGGGCCAGTCACAACGGAGTGCTTTTGCCAATCCTTCACAGTTAGGCTCTCTTTGGCATCCAGTGCAGTTAGCTCTTGGGATCCTCTTGTCACTCCAGAAATGCGGTTGGGTTCTGTCCCTTTATAATTTGATGGCATTACAGTACACTGTGTACCAGTGTCTACTCAATCCTTACATTCCTGTGTCTGATGTGCCAGACCACTGAAACCACATAGTTCGATAAATCCGTTTCCTCTGTCTGGCCAGGGGAAGGGTCCCTGAAGTTCCTCTTGATTGTATTTGAAAAATCGTGGCTGTCAGGTGAAGTCCCTGCTAATTGTAAAAAGGGAAACATCACTCTCATTTACAAGAAAGGGAGTAAGGAAGAGCCAGGGAACTACCGGCTGGTGAACCTCATGTCTGTGCCTGTGAAGATCACAAGCAGATCCTCCTGGAAGAGATGTTTAGGCAAATGAGGGATGAGGAGGTGATCCGAGGCAGCCAGCACTGCTACACCAGGCGCAGATTGTGTCTGATCAATCTAGTGGCCTTCTATGGTGGAGTGATAGTATCAGCGGACAAAGGAGGGGCAGCTGATGCTGTCTACCTGGACTTGTGCAAGGCCTTTGACATGGTCCTGCACCACGTCTTTATATCTAGTGAGGTTCACAAGGCCAAGTGCAAAGTGTTGCACTTGGGTCAAGGCAACCCCAGATATGAGTACAGGTTGGGAGAAGAATTCATTGAGAGCAGCCCAATGGAGAAGGACTTGGGGGTCCTGGTGGATGAAAAGCTGGACATGATCCAGTAGTGTGCGCTTGCAGCCTGGAAGGCCAACCGTGTTCTGGGCTGCATTAACAGAGAGGGGCAGTAGGAGGAGGAAGGGGATTGTCCTCCACTGTTCTGTCTTCGTGAGGCCCCACCTGCAGTACTGTGCCCAGGCCTGGGGCCCCCAGCACAGGAAGGATGTGGAGGTGGAATTATTGGAGCTGTTCCAGAGGAAGGCCATGAAGATGATCAGAGGTCTGGAGCACCTCTCCTATGAAGATAGGTTGAGGGAGCTGGGCTTGTTTAGCCTGGAGAAGAGAAGGCTGAGGGGAGACCTCATTATGGTCTTCCAGTACTTGAAGGGAACTTACAAGCAGGGGGGGACCAAATTTTTACATGGTCTGATTGTGACAGGACTGGCTTTAAATTAAAAAAAGGGAGATTTAGATTAGATGTCTGGGGAAATGTTTTACTCAGAGGACGATGAGGTGCTGGAACGTGTTGCCCTGAGAGGTTGTGGATGCCCCATCTCTGGAGGTGTTCAAGGCCAGGTTGGGTGGGATCCTGGGCAGCCTGGGCTGGAGGTTGGCAGTCCTGCCTGTGGCAGTGAGCTGGAATGAGATGATCATTAAGGTCCCCTCCAACCTAAGACATTTTATGGTTCTGGTTGGAGTAGCCACTATTTAATTACAAGTAATAGTGTAATCAATGTAGATAAATGTAAACCAGAAGTCCCTTCAGTAAGATCAGAAGTATGATTAGCCCTTCATTCTGTCTGGGGAGCTGCCCAACGGAAACTGAAACAGTTATTTTCCTCTTTTGGCTGTTGTGTTATTCTTGCAACTCACACACCTGCCCTGCTAGCTTCAAAGTAGATTTTCTCTTCCCCCTTCCTCATGTTTTCCACATGATCATGCAGATAAAACCACGGAGTGGCACTTGACATGTACCCACTGTATCCTCTGTTGTGAGCAGAGAAACTTTTCCTCCAAGTAGCTGAGACACTAGACCATACAGGTGGAAGGAGCAACTCTTTGCTGAACCCCTCGGGCAGTTTCCTCACAGCCAAGATGCAGCCCATTGTGAAGGGAGAGATTTTCTTTGTGTTACCAGAGCTGGATGACCGCTATGTGCACCATTGGTTCCTCTCCATCTTTCCAGTGTGCTGGCATATGATGGTTGATCCATACAATTTCTGTCTCACTGACTGCATGCACGGGCTTCCTCTGGATCTTTGGTTACCTTTGATTATCCAGGTGATCACAGATCTCTTCCAGCACAGCTAATGTGCACAGCAGACCAGGTGGAGGTACTGGATACCTTTTTTTCATGGCAGTCCACTTGCCTAGGTGACATACATCATCTTCTTTGAAGGAATTTGATGCCCAACAGGGCATCAACAGCCCTCCAGAGGCTGAGGGCTGAGGGCTCGTGGGCCTTTTCCAAGTCCTATTCCTTAGAGAGGAATTCCAGCTGCATGGCTTCCCTGCGTGGCTAATAGCCCTGTCATCCTCACATCGGAGTAACCAGGAGACAACATTCTTGCCTGGATGATGGCTGAAATCCATTTGTGTATCTCACATCTCACTCAGAAATAGGGATTGGGTAGTTTCTGACTCATTTGAGTTCTATTTCTTTCTCCTCCTGTTCTCATGATAGCCCCGCAGCAGAGGAGTCTGCCTCTTCCAGTTCTTCCTCTCGGTACCTAGCTAGGAGAAGCTGCTTCTTTCCCTCCTAAGTCAGCTGACTTCTGCTTCAGTTATTTTCTCTTGATACAGCAGTGACTGATACTGTGGAGGTCAGGCTCTCTGGTTTGGCCACCGTCCCTGTAGTGAAGTTGTGCTAGCCACAGTGTCTGACAGCAGAGGTTGATTAGCTGCAGAGCTTGAATTAGCTGCAGTGTCTGTGGTGGAAGTTGGACTAATGTTGAGTATGGTTCAGTAGGCATGGGCCAAGCCCCAGCACGTTTGTCTGGGTTTTATCTGGGACAGAGTTAACTTCCTTCAGAGTGTCTGATATGATGCAAGGTTGTGGGGTTAGGAGAAAAGAACAGTGTTGATAACACAGCAGTATTTTAGGTATTGCTGAACAGTGCTGTACTGAGCCAAGGAAGCTTTAGCCTCTTGTACTGCCCTGCCAGCAAGGAGCTGGGGGACACAGAGGGAACTGAAAGGGGACAGAACCAGGACAGATGACCTAAACTTGCGAAGGGATGATCCACACCATACAGTAACATGCTGGAAATGTGGGTGTTGGCCACTGGGGTGGAATTGGGGTGAGGGGCTACTGCTTCCTGGGAACTACCTTGGCATTGGTCAGTGGGTGGTGAACAATTGCTTGTACATACATATAAAGGCTGCTTTCTTTTATGATATGGGCAGAAAATATCAGAGGCAGATGTTGGTGGGATGGCAGTAGAAGTTGAACCTTCCCACCATCCTGTTTTGTTTTGTTGCGATATGACAAATGGCAGACTGAGAGCATGGCATCTGACATGCAAAAGTGTGGCACTGAACTCCTTGTGGAAAAGAAGAGTAGCCATTGACATTCATCAGCATTTGTTAAATGTTTATGAATACCAACCAGTGGATGCTGGCATAGTGAAGCAGTGAGTGGTGAGTTTCAGCAGTGGCAGCAGTGGCAACATTGGCAGTGGGACACCTCTGCTGGTGCAGATTTATAGGAGCACAGCATGCAGGCTCTTGTTCATTGCTGGCAAAAATGTGCAGTTAAGGGTATTAACTGCATAGTTAAGGGTGTTGAAAAGGAATATTTTGTAGCTGAGAATGTGTTCTGTCAAATAGTGCTATTTGTACCTGTTGTAGTTTCCTTGTAAATAAATAGGAGGCATTGCTTTTGGAGCACTCCTTGTATATGTGTATTATTATTGTCATTACTATTATTTCTCTCTTCCTTTTCTATTTTAATAAATAGTCTTTATCTCAGCCTTCGAGTTCTACTTTTTTTCTTTCTGATTTTCTCCCCTTCCTTTCTGGCTGTGTGGTGCTGAGCTTGCTGCTGGGTTAAACCACAACAGTGTTGCAGTGATCTGTGTGATGCAGACATTTTTACAGTTTTTCAGTATTTTGCACGTGTTCAGATTTGAAGTTCCAAGCACTGTCAGTGTCCGCTGCCCGAAATGCCTGCCCGTATGATCTCATACACCCTTCCACTTGTAACTGGCCTGCTTCAGGGCAGGTCTCTCCACGAACAGGTTGCCCAAGGAGGCTGTGGATGCCCCGTCCCTGCAGGCATTCAAGGCCAGGCTGGATGTGGCTCTGGGCAGCCTGGGCTGCTGGTTGGTGACCTGCACATAGCAGGGGGTGGAACTGGATGAGCTTTGTGGTCCTTTTCAACCCCAGCCATTCTATAATTCTATGATGATTCTATGATTCTGTGATATTCTAAAGTAGTTCTTTAATCTTTGATAGAACCTGAAACACACTCTGGAGACATAGCAATTATTTGCTTGTTTTACCATTTCAAAGATATTCAAAATTCTCAAGCACTGTTGTAGCTAGCCTGGAGGAGAAGAGGAAGGTGGAGGAGGATGGAGAAATGTCCTCTGCGGATTCTCTCCCTGTGGAGAAAACGTAGAAAATGTACTTGGTCATAGTTTCATGAAATAATTCCTGAAGTATGAGGATGCCAGCAGTGCTGAGTACCAGTACCAGATTAGGCTCATGGTCACTGTAACATAAGCAGACGTTGTACACAAACTGAGGAAGTCAAAACTGAACTTAAGCCAGCTCTCACAGATAGAGGCAGGTAGAAAGCAGTTACACAGAAAACTTGTGAGCAGATAGATCAATGTTAACAGCAAAGAAATCTGTGTTCTAATTGGCAACTGTTAAATGAATATGGTACTTACAGCAAATTACAAATGTATTTTTTCAAACACACTCAGGTGGATCTGTTGTTATTGTGATCTGTGGGACTCCATGTTGGGTGCCAAAGGAGCTGTTGTTGTAGTTTAACCCAGTGGACATCTCAGCACCACAGATCCGATGGCCCACTTTCCCCACAGTGAGATAGGGATGTGAGAAACAAGATCAAAAATCTCAATGAAGAGCAGTTTATTCATGATTACAATAATAGGTGCACACCCCCTACCGACAAGGGAGAAATTGCATGACTAGTCAGTGAAATCCATCCTGTTATGTACCCTGGGTCCAACGCAGGTAAAGCCTCTCCTGGCACTCATTGATTGAGCATCTAAGGCTCACAACCTTCCCATGATGTTGCTACCTTACATTTCCATACAATGTCTGTTTCCAACCCATTGTTTTTAGGTAAGTTCTGTATTTTTTATGGCGACAGAAGGATAGTAGTCTCAAGAATTAGCACACTAGTTCTGTCCTGTACCAGACTCTCCCCTGCCCTAGTGCCTGTGCCAATTCTACCCGTGTTGGAATGCCCCAGTCTCAACTTTACTCTGTTCAGAGCTTGCTTTGTGAAAGGCAGCTTATTCTATGCTACATACAGAAATAGTGCAAATTTCCACTTCAAAAACATGATCTACCTCTTACAGGGAAGAGATTCAATGAAGAAAAAAGTAAAACTCTTGGATAAAGACATAATAGTAGGAGGGAAAAAGGAGGAAAAGTAATAATAATAATTAAAAAAAAAAAAAAAAGCAAAAAGCAAAAAGAATAGAATACACAAAAGGAATGATGCACAGTGCAGTTGCTCATCATGCACTGACCAATGCCCAGCCAGCAGCAGCCCCCCTGACAAACTCACCCCAATTTTCAGCATGATGCTGTGTGATATTGATCATCTCTTTGGCAACTTCAGGTCAGACGTCCTGGTTCCGTCTCCTCGCAGCTCCTTCTGACTCCTCTCCAGCTCCTTGCTGGTAAGGCGTCAGGAAAAGCTGAAATGTCCTTGAGCGTTGCTAGTGAACAAATAAAACACTGGTATGCTATCACTGTTGTTCTCATCCTACATCAAAATCACAGCACCAAAGCAGCTACTATAAAGAAAATAAACCATCAGCCAAAACCAGGACACCATGAAGAAAATATATGTGGGTCACTCCAAAAGCAATGCCTCCTGTTTATTTCAACAGAAACTGCAACAGATACAAAGAGCACAATAACACTATTTGATTGAACAAATTCTCAGCTACAAAGCACTATTTTTCAATATAGTCACTACCAGCGATGAACAAGAACCTGCATCATGTTGCCCATAAAAATCTGCACCAGTGGAGGTGACCCAATGCGGCTGTTGCCACTTCTGAAATGAATGTTAGACTGGTGTGTCACAGCTGTAGGCCTCCTCTGCCTGACATCTGACAGAGGTCCTACTCAGAAAGAAGAGCTGTCCAAAGGGCTGTGCACCAGTGCCTTTGCTCCTGCTGCAACAACAATGCTAGGTCTTCATAGCTGCAGCTGTGCTCCTACTTACTCTCTTTTCTCCCTTTTTATGTCTTCGGATGTTCCCCATCTGGGTTATTTCACAGCAGGTTGAGCTTTTGGGGGCTTTTCTGTCAGCGTTTTGAAAGGTGTGAGTTGCAAATGCTGTCTCCAACCCTATTTTTCACTCATTTGGAGGTGAGGAAGGAACTCGTCAGCCTGTCTGTTGTTTGGTGCCAACTCTCCTTCCACTAGTGAGGCTCCTGGACATTTTGGGACAGTGAACCAGAGCAGTGCTGTGTTATTTGTGCAGGCAGTATCTCAGAAATACTGTATTAAAACTTTAACCATAGTTATTGTGAGCAGTGTTGGTGGTAGGTAGCTGTCTAATACTATGGAAGCCCATGAGGAATGGTGGGAGATATCTGTGAGCTGCTGGATTTCAGCTATGGCAGTGGTGTGTTTACAAATTCACATCGACAGTGTTCTCATTAGACATTTGGCCTTGGAGTAGCTTTTGGCCTGGCCTGTGGTGTCTGAAGAGGGGAGCAAGTACTGAGCCATCATGGACAGGTCCAGCTGAGAACTCAGATCACCAGACAAGGCCTGAGACCATTCGGGAGATGTACCTGCAGTGTAAGGTCTATGGCTACCAGAAAAGCCTGAGGTCAAGCCAAGCTCCAGACCAGCAGAGGATGGTCTTCTCTCCCACCAGCACATGCCTTGCCTGCTCCTTGAAATTCATGACTGGATGGATTGAACATCACCGATACTGTGAGAAATTCAGTTGCATGCAATGGATATTCCTCCTGATTAATTCTTGTTTGTGAAATTCTCTCTTATAGCCAGTTAAAAGAAAATCGAGAATCACTGCACAGTTGGAGAACGGAAAGGTGAATTTCAGAGACCTCTTTCTTCTCCAGTGTAGGGTTCACCAAGCCCCAGTCGTGGTCTGCATCTGGATGGTATAGACCTCAGATCCAGGAGCAACATTGCTTGTACTGAACCTGCTGCACTCATCCCTTCTTATGATTGTGCCAGGTAAGATAAAAACCTTGATGTTTGCAGGCTGGGATCATATAACCTGGGCTTTACTAGGTCATGTTGTGGCTGTCATGATCTTCTCTGTTGGGATGAATGGCCTGTAATACATCTCAGAGAAATGCCTCCTGGAAGGTGGTGAAAAGGGAAGAACCATTTTCTATGGTCTCTTTCTCACTCCTTTGTTGTGTTGTCACTCTGTGCCCATGCAAGGTGATGGATGGCAGAGCAGAGATGGAGGTTGTGAGAACCATGAAAGGAAATGCTGCTGGGGAAGTCAGCGTTCATGTGGTCACCACTGAGAGCACTGTGCAGAGCACCCACCTGCCAACGACTGCCTTCATCTTACCAGGTACGTGGTCTGATTTTTGGATGGACCTTTGTAGAGCCAGGAGGTGGAATATTCTATGGTTGTCCTGTCTAACTGAGCTTCCCCAGCTCTTTCACCACGCATTGATATGTATCACACTTCTTGTACGTCTATGATCCTCCCAAACCTTGGGAGGCAAGGTTGTGCTGCTGCTACTGTCTTAGAAATTCTCTCTGGGCATCCCACATCACTTGGATGGTTTCTGGCTGATCAAAAGCTCTCAGCTTTGGAAATGAAGCCCTGATCTCTAGGGCCCTGTGCTGGTGCAGAGCAGTTTGCCTGGGTGCCCGCTTTGCAGAGTATATGGGCTCCTGTGTTGCAATTCTAGAGCTAATCTGGCCCAGCTGAGCAGTGTAGAAGCAAATGTTCTAATTGTTCCTCCTCCTGACCTTGGATCCTGCTGTGGAAAAGCCATGGACTGTATAGTGCATTCATTGGGCAGTCCAGAAGCTTACTGGCACTGTGCTATAATGTGGTGTTCTGATCATGGGAGCAGGCTGCAGGTAGGCTGAAGTAAGATCCCCCAAATGTGGATAGTGCCACCTCCTCGCACCGGTATCTCTGGCTGCAGATCCTGTTGGGTCACACTGCATGCACACGAGTGCTTTAGAACACCATACTGAGCCCTTGGCTGGAAGATTATGTCTGTTACTTTGTGCTACCTGAGGTTGCTGTGATTTCTTTAAGATTTGTTTGCATCAGCAAAACATTCTGTGTATGTCTCTGGTTGGTTGTTTCTTTTCTTCCACTCTCAAGCAAATGCCACTACCATCAACCTTCCTACAAGCACCTTAGAAATCCAGCGATTCCCCAGGGAGCCACCAAGAAACACAGGGGCTGAGAGGCCAGAGAAGGGGGTAGGGAGTGAACCCATCACAGCCACTGTCATCCCCCAGGTCAGTGGGGTGCAGACCTGCAACACAGTCCGTGTACTGGAGTGGAAAGATGGGGTGGCTACTTTGCCTGGGAGTAACCTGCGGGTAAGTGTAACCACAGGCCGTATTTGCCCTCCTCCCACCCTTCTGCTGCTCCCTCCAACTGCTTGCCCTTTTAAGTGGCAGCCCTCAAGCCTGTGCCAGCCTGGAACCTCTGGAATGTGATGCAGGGCCCTGGCAGTACCCATGGCCCAGACAGAGAATCCTTCAGCTATTCCTGCTCTGTGAGGCTGCTTATGCCCCATCTCTGTGACTGCCCTGTACTGTGAGCTTAGCAAAGAAAGCATGTACATGCCGTGTTTGGGGCTGCAGTGTTCTGCCCTGCACAGGGAGACAGAGGAATGCTATTTTCTATGTGGGGCATTTTTCCTTTCCAAGCCATGCTGTGGAGTTGGCTCTCAACGGAGTCCTGCACTCACCATAAGAGCAGCCTTACACTCATCAGACAGCTTTTAAGTGTACTGAGGCTACTGAGTAATACAAAATAGCTTGCATGAGGTGCACTGATTCTCAGCTTCTATTTAGTCACAGGGCATCACATCATTATGCCTGCTCAGTGCTACCAGCTGGTGCTGATCACACCCAAGTGCAGGCAGATAGCATATAAAAGCTGGGATTAGAGCCTCTCGTGCTTCTTCTCTCTTCTTGGACCATGCCAGTAGGCTCAGTAGCTAGCAGGGTCTGTGTGGTGGGGCATCAGAACGGCTGACTTTTGTGCTCACCTCTGTCATTGGAGGAGCCATTCTCTTTCTGGACACAGTTATCACCAAGCCATGCCTCTGTTAATCTCAGAATTCATATGCACCCTCTAGCTATAAAGTTACATTTCTACCTCCTTGTTAACTTTTTCCTTCTGTTTTTTGGTTCAATGGCATAGTTTCGAATAAATGAGTATGGGACGCTGAAGGTGGTGAGTGCTGACAAGATGCCTCCAGCAGAAGCTATAAAGGAGGGTCATGTGAAGAAAGATGGGGAGTCAGATGTGGCACCCACTAGCAGGGACAATACTATTGTTGCTCAGGGTAAGAGCATCTTAGTGGTACTTCTGGGGGTGGGTAACATCATCCAGCATGTGCTCTCTGGCTTAGGGCATAAGCAAGGCAAACATCTCCTGCTTCTTGCTTTTTTTTCCTTTTTTTTTGCTACTCTTTTGCCTCACTGTTCTTCTTCTCTCTGACTCAGATGTGCCAGAGCAACCCAAACTGCCTACAGCAGATAGCATTTGCCACTGTGATACCTGTGGCCGGAGACATGTGTCAGATGGAGCCCGGGAAGGCAGGGGTTTCTGCAGCGAGCATTGTCACCAGCAATTCAAAGAAAGGTAAAGGAAGGGGGGTTTGCTCCATGCGGGAACATATCTATCCTTCTGTCTGCCCTCTCTCCTCTAATCAGCATGCTTCCTTCCAGGAAGAGATGCAAGCTCATCTATCTCTGGCAGGTTCTGAGGACCCCACTTGTTTCTATCTTCCCTGTAGGCAGGGTGTCCAGGGTACAATGTAGGGGAGATAAAGAGTTGTTCCAAGGGGCAACAAAAGCTGCAGGAAGATAGATTTTTCTCTTACTCAGTTTGTGGCCTCATAAACATGCATCTGCTGGGGCAGGACTGCTGTGGAAGTTTGCTACAGTGGGCACTTCCAGGCTGAACAGCAGTGGGAAGTGTGGGTTGCAAGAGTATTTCCAACCTTTCTGCTTACTGATTTATGACTTCCAGCACTGATTTTCCAGCATCTCTGTGGTTCCATCCTTAGGTTCAGGTTTCCAATACTAATGTATAAGGGTGATTCTGCTCTGTATTCTGGTTCTGACCGTTTGCCAGCTTTGGTGCTAAGAGGAGTGTGTAAGTTAGTCAGGAGGAAGGGGATGCTGTGCAAGTAGGAAATGGGACAACAGCACTTCTCTAGGACTGACTCCCTTACCAATGCCGTAGATGTTGCCATATATTTTACCACAGTGGTTTACTTTCCTCTT
>JAPSGF010000017.1:6046216-6083675 GCA_035772895.1 Perdix hodgsoniae | reverse complement strand
AAGAGGAAAGACTATCAGAGCCCTTCAGAAGAAGACTATGAATCTGAGCAAATGGTAGGAAGATGATGAGGCAAGCATGTATGTAGCCATGCCAGTGTTACTGTTGCAGCTCTCATCAGTGTTTTTCAGTGCCAAATAAGCAGTATGTTGAAGGGGTAACCAGAAGCTGTTAGTGCCAAAAAGACGAATATCATGGCTTCTAGACAGTTGGCTGGCTGTTTGGCATACTGACTGCATGGGAATGTTCAGTGTTGGATGTGTTCTGGCTGGGCTATTTTAGGTACTGAATGTTCTCAACTATTGTTTTGAGTCTAGGCCACTCTAGAGTAGAAGTGCTGAAGAGAGCACCTATCTGTGTGATGTGTTTCTGAGGGACAGGACTGTTTGACAAGGCAAAAAAGTTCTGCTTGCCAGTCCTGGCTGTAGCAGATCCACACCAGATGTCATTGCTACCACACAGTTCCAAAATTTCCCTGTCAGATTCTCAGATCAATCCTGTTGGCTTCCCATTTCTGGGCTAAGTATCAGTTGAATCATGGATGTTGTTGGAGGCTCATCTTGGCACTTGACACTGGTGTGAAGGTACAACATGCAGCACAAACCTCTGAGCAGGGATCCTGACATCTAACACCTTTGTTTGCTCTTGTATCAAGGAGGAAAAGCAGGAAGAGCTGAAAAACTCTGTGGGAGACTCTACCAACAGCAATCCAGAGGCTGATACTTGGAGCCAGCACGGCACAGAGGGGCCAGGTCGGTGGAGGGGTGAGCAGTCCTCTGCCATAGCAGTGTGGATGGGAATGCATGGTGAGGGCTGCAGGGTCTTACTGCAATCCTGCAGGGCTGGCCAGCGTTTCGGTGCTCCAGCAGAGTCAAGCACCAGTGCCACACATTGGTGCATGTTTTTGAAAGCTTGTGAACTCTTGTGCTTGATTGATCCTGCTCTCTCTGTCTCTTTCCCTTTCTTTCCTTTCTTCTCTTTCTCCCCGTGGATGGTTGCACCCTTACAAGTTATGGCTGTGTCTTCTTCAGGAGCTGTGTCGTACTATACAGTGCTTTCTGGTCCCTCCCTTTGGGAATCAACCCTCCTGTGTGGATATTCCACTCTGAGAGGTGCTGTCCTGAGAAATAACCTGTTTGTGCCTTGTCTGGCTGTTCTTTCCTCTTTGGATAGTCTCAAAGGGAACTTCCCTCTTGGGATCAGGAGCTCACAGGTTTGGGTGCTGCTCCTGTAGGTCTTGGCTTGTCCAGTGATTTGGGATTGGCTCATGTCACAGGATCTATTCCTAGACTGAATCAGAGCAAATCTCAAATGTGGTGAAGATGTGGTGAAATCAGAGGGAAATAGGACAAGCTGAGGAATACACTGCTTGCTTTTTCTTTTTTTTTTTCCCCCCACCTTGGAGTATGATAGGGGGGTGAGGGAGGAGAGGAGAACTTGTGAAAATCCTGGAAGTAAACATTAATGAAAAATATATTTTCTTTGAAGTGAAAGGTCATACTTAAAATTATTTCAAAATGAAACCATTCCAGCTTCATACTCACCTTCACAGCAAAATGCGGGGACTGTAACAGGCTCTAGATGGTTGTCAAACCCTGATTTTGAATAGGTCCAAAGGAGGGTCATGAGGCTGCTCAGAGGGCTGGAGCACCTCTTCTGTGCAGACAGCCTGGGCTTCTTCAGCCTGGAGAAGGATGAGGGGCTACCTGACAGTGGTCTTCCAGTACTTTAAGGGAGCTTGTAAGAAGGAGAAATCAACGTTTTACATGGAGGAACAGTGAAAGGACAAGGGGGAACAGTTTTAAGCTCAAAGAGGGAAGATTTAGATTTGAAGTTGGGGAAATTTTCCACTGAGAGAGTAGGGAGGCTCTGCCACAGCTGTGCATACCCCTCCCTGGAAGGTGAGGCTGGATGGGGCTGTGGGCAACCTTATATAGTGCCTGATTTAGTGCTTGGCAACCCTACCCACAGCAGAGTTGTGGAACTAGATGGTGTTCAAGGTCCCTTCCAACCTAAGCCATTCTATGATTCTTTGAGTACAGTGAGTTAAACGCTACTGAAAAGGGAGGTTATATGTGCTTGCCAGGTCCTTTTCTCTACAGTCTGAACCCTGAACACAGAATCTTCCCTGCTGTTTACAAGTAAGCAGTGCTGAGCTTTGTTATTTTCAGCATTTTATTTTCTCATGTTTTAGAAGTTCATCAGTAGATAAAATATGCACCTGGATACTTCAGTGCAGCAAAGTAGGTGCACATTCTGTCTCTGGGTGTATTTAACACTCTCCAGAAGCATGAAATTTGTACTCATGCTGCCTTCCCTGGAAATTTTGCTGTTTTGGGTATTGTTTTCTTTAAATGAGTATTATAAGGGTAAATGCATCTCTAGGGCATCAGAGTGGCTCTGGTGTCTGAGGAGGACTCAGGCGGATATCTCAGAGAAGGTAGCAGAACTTGTACCTCTGAAGTGGTGGAGGAAGGTGGTTTGACTGGCTGGGAGCCACTTGCATCGGGAAGTGATTCCCAGACTTCTAGATGGGTTGTGTTGGCTGTCTTAGGTCTGTCAGCACAGTGGCCATTTCGGATGTACTGGCTGGAGGACAGGTTGCAGAGGTGTCTTGATGCTGTTGCACAAGATGTCTTGTCTCTCATGGTCATTAGGTGCCTTCTAGAGTGTTGTACAGCACAAAAGACATTTGCATTATAGGGACCTGTGTGAGAAGGGGGATCACTTGGCTCTGTCCCTCCTTGGGCAGCTGGCCAGGTTTGCTGGAGAAAGGGCTCTGGTAGGACTGAGCTTTGCAGTTATGCAGGACTGTGTGTGAGAGTGGGATGTGGCCCCAGTGGGATGGACCTGTGTGCTCACCTGCCCAAGGCAGGCAGGGACTGGAGCTGGAGCAGAACCTCAGCAGCGCCTCTTGTGTGTGCGTTTGTGCTGCGCTCAGGTGCCAGCGAGGAGAAGAAAGAAGGCTGGTCTTGGGCGTCCTACTTGGAGGAGCAGAAAGCTGTCGCTGCCCCTTTAGATCTCTTCCAGGATGTGAGTTGGGATTTTCCTGTCTTTTTCCCTCTTTCATCTTCTCTTTTCTGTACCTTTTCTTTCCCACTCCTCCTCTTTCTCCTCTATTCCTTGCTTCCCTATTTAGTGGGGTTCCCATCTTCATTGGAAGTGACCAGTCAGCCTCCAGTTCTGATTGACCCCAAGTCCTGCTCCCCAGCAGGATGCTGTCCCTGTCCCAAGCACCCCATGTCTGCCTATTGCTCTGGGAGGCTGGTGGAGCCCTTTCAGTCCTTCCTCAAGTCAGACCTGGGCTCTCCTGAGGCCATGTAGGGGATCTGTGCCCCCACCTCCCATTAGTTGATTGCCAGGGTGCAAGAAGAGCCCACACCCCATGCCCCAGTTCCTGTCAGCCCAGGGACACTCTGTCCTGACAGCAGCAAGAGACACAAATCCACAAGGAGGTGGAGGAAGGTGTTTTTTTCCTGTGGAAAAAGTGTAACAATTTGGCCAAAAACATAACCTGTTGCCCACGATCTCCTAGGCCCAGCAGTTCCCATAGGTTGATGGTTGTTCCTTGGGATGGTTCTAGATCCATTTACATCTGCCATTTTTTTACATTGTATTTTAATTTTTGTTTCCAGTACCAAGTAGTTTCCCAGCACAAGAATGGCTTTAAAGTGGGGATGAAGCTGGAGGGAATTGATCCACAACACCCATCCATGTACTTTATCCTGACTGTGGCTGAGGTAAGGTACCTTTGCTTTCTGCATCTTTCTGCCTGTTCTTGTGCTTCTCATTCCTGCCTAGCGGAACAGGAATTTGGGGCCCTCACCTGCATTCTGTTGCCAGCAGTGCATGAGATGAGCTATCAAGCAAATCCTTCCCATTTGTAAGGGCAGGAGACAGTGCTGAGGAGTAGCTGCTGTGTCCCAGCCCAGTTATTCTATTTGCCACCCTGGAGCAATGAAGGAAGAAACTGTGGTATTGGCAATAGATTCTTACTTTTGATGCCTCACAGACAGATCTGAGTCCTGGAGATGGAAGATGTTAAGGTGTCCCATTGCTCTTGTGTCTACAGAGGCTCTCTGGTTCTGGGAGTTTCCACTCAGTCATTTGTCATGCCCCCAAATCAGACTTGCCTTGCATTTCTCTCTGAGCCCACATGCAGCCAGGAAGATCAGCCACATGACAGCGGGTACCGTTCTCGCTACTGGAGAGATTTCACCAATGCAACGCGGCATTCAGCTAACCTCTGTGCAAACATTTCCCACAAATGCAGAAAAACTTGCATTCACTGGTTCCATCACATAAAGCGAATACAAAGATATTTTACTGTGGCATCTTGAGCACCAGCCTGAAACCCCCTGCTCAGAAGCTGGCTAGCAGTGGCCTTATACTTACCTTGCTCCATATTCGATAGCTCTTGGGTCTGGCATCGTGATTTGTGCACTGGCATATGATTTTTGTTTCTCAAGTGCTTGGCTTCCTTAAGTGCTATGCTGAAATGGTGTGTGGGAGGGGTGATGGGTGCAACATCCAGACAGGGACAGCAGGAGGTTTCCATGGTTCTTTCCTTCTCCTGCTGTTTCTGTGGGTAGGTATGTGGTTATCGGATGCGTCTCCACTTTGATGGCTACTCTGAGTGCCATGATTTCTGGCTGAATGCTGACTCCCCTGACATCCACCCTGCTGGCTGGTTTGAAGAAACAGGACACAAACTCCAGCCCCCAAAAGGTAAGAGTCTTGGTTGATGGGCTTTACTGAAGGAAGGGAATAAATAACAGGCCCTTAGTCCAAGAATAGGAGACTGGGACAGGGTGGCTCCCTGGGTTCCAGGAGGGATGATACTGATGGGTGTTGCTGCAGGACACCACTTCAGGTGCCCATCAACATTAAACTTCCCCTCCATTCTGGGGCAAAGCCCTGTTGCCTTGGATGCACTAGGCTGGTGCCCAGTGGTGCTACCTGGGTGCTGTGCACTCCTGGGCAGAGGACCAGTGCTCTCCAGTGCTAAGCTGTTTTTCCACTCCAATGCTAACATTTCTTAGCACCCATCTGAAGTCAGACACTGGCCTAAACCACAGGCTGTAGGTGCTCAAGGGCTGTTCAAAACCCTGCCCACCCTTGGTGTGAGGGTTGGCTGGATTAGGATATCTGGGCTCAACCACATGACCTCTTGGCTCCCTGTGAACTTGCTGCTCTCATTTCTCCTCCTGAGGGGTTTTAGGTTATAAGGAAGAAGAATTCAGTTGGACAAGCTACCTGAAGATAACAAAGGCGCAGGCAGCTCCTAAGCACCTCTTCATGATCCGAAACATTGTGAGTAGCAGCTTCTCCTCCCTGTCAGAGCCTGTGGGTTTGGGGTGGCTCCTCTCCAACTGAATGTTGGGCTTTCTCTGTTCACCCCACAATTTTCAAAGCCACAGCGTGTAGGGCCAAGAGAATGCATTGCTTGTGTTGTGTGTCAAGATGCAGTGTACTTAACTGCTGAAGATCATTGGGCTTGCTGTGCCCAAAATTGAAGCTAGACTGATTTGCTTTCTCATCTGGGTCCATCTCATAGACTATTAACATCTGTTCCAAAGGTATTGATTGGGGAGAAATAGGTATTACTCTCAACAAATATTTTGCCAAAGAAAACCAAACAAACTATTCATGTTCCATTAACTGTTTTCTGTCTTCGTTATCTCGGTCTCCGCCTTTGTTTTTCATATGGCAGCTTGGGTAAAGGAAGTGAGATATAGTGCAATGAAAAATGCTGATGGTTTCTTTTCAGTTGCAGAGGAAACTAAACCTACTGATAAATCAGTCTCTTTAAGTTATTTACTGTGGCTAAGTCCATGAATGGATGGATTCTCTGATGTGGTGGGAATGTGATTTACTGCAACAATTCCATTAGAGCGTGTGACACGGTGTTCTGCAGATTTGGGATCCAGGAAGTAAGGCATGGTAGGATGCAGGGCGCTGTCCCAGCTCTTCCTACCAAACCTAGGGCATTAGTAGCTAACACAGTAGGAACATGACTAGGCTGAAATCAGTATAAGTCGGAGGCAAGTTTTCTCTCCTTGTATAATATCTTGAGAGTTTGAAGACTTTTTTCTTTATTTTGGTATGGCCAGGGTGATTTAATTACCTTCTGCCTGTTCTCTTACATACACAGGCTCTTCTGACCCTAAAAGTGGCCTTAGGTCTGCCTGCAGACCTAAGAGGGTCTTGTTTTAGGCAGCTGCTCTCTTGCAGCAGGTAAGGGAAGTGGTGAGGAGGGTGCTGGGACTGAGGCTGTGAAAGAAACCTGCCCCTTTCTCCTCCCAGCATGAGGCTCCTCCGGGCTTTGAGGTGGGCATGAAGCTTGAGGCCGTGGACCGCATGAATCCTTCCCTGATCTGTGTTGCCACAGTGACTGATGTGGTGGACGATCGCTTTTTGGTGCACTTTGACAACTGGGATGATACTTATGACTACTGGTAAGTGCACAGAGGCTTCTAGGTTCCCAGTGCCAGCTCTCAGTAACACCCTGCTTCAGCAAGAGTGATGAGGTGCTTTAGAAAACAGGACAATACCATAAGCATGCTGCTGCAGATCAAGCAACAATCTGACCCTGTAACACTGATAGACTGACCCAGTAACAATCATAGAATTGTGCGGATTAGAAAAGACATTCAAGATCTTGAAGTCTAACCATCATCTGATCTACCGAGTCCTGTCACTAAACCATGTCCAGAGGTGGAGACTCCAACAGTTCCTTGGATAGACTGTTCCAATACTTGACCATCCTCTCATTCTTCATTAAGAAACGATTCCTAACATTCAATCTAAACATCCCCTCGTGCAACTTGAGACCATTATGAGACTGAAGAAGAGGGTCAACCACCTGTGCTGGGATGCAAACCTTTACCTGTTCATTGTCACCTTCTGGGATGTTGCTGTGGCCTTTTAGTTAACATGGGGCTAAGACAGGTCTGATCACAAACCATAGGCTGGCCTTGATACTCACTTGTGTGTCAGAGAGGGTTTTCTGCAATGCAGCTGAGGCAGAGGCTGGATATCTACTCTTAAGAAGAGTTCCTGGGCCTGTAAGGTGAAGCATTGTTTGCCTCTGGGGATGTGAGTGTGGAGGTGTCCCAGTTGAGGCTAATTTAAGCCAAGTAGCACAAATAGAGTTCTGCTTTGTTACTGATACCCTCTTATTTTGCACCCCAAGATGCTGTGGGGCAGCAGCTATTTCTGTCTGTGGCTGCTTCTTGCTGGTGTTGGGTACACAAAATAAGTACTTCAGGCTCTGATCCAAGGCAGACCTCAAGTGTTCTGTGATGTACTAGGAGCTGTGACCAGGGTGTGAGCCCTGCTGTTGCCCGGATTTGACTGCTGTGAACTCTGAAAGACATGGTATGTACACTCCCACAGGGTTGCTTTTCCCTGGGCAGCTCTGACACAGCACTTCCATCCAACTCACATTCATGTTCTGCTCTTGTGAGATAGAATACCCTACTCTAGCCCTTGCCCTGCTAGGGCCTGGAGTCCCCTGGATCACTCAGGGCTAAAGCCTTGGTTTCTGCAGGGGCTTTTGCTGGTGGTGTAGATCTAGACTGTGCCACTTGCTGACCTATCCCAGGTCCTGGCAGCCTGCACAGTCTAGTGGGGGTGAGACAGGTGTCTCAGTCCTGTATAATGGCTTAGATATATTTTCTAGGTGTGACCCCAGCAGTCCATACATTCACCCAGTCGGATGGTGTCAGGAACATGGCAAACCACTCACACCTCCTCAAGGTGAGTTGATAGCTAAGGAGCAAGCCTTCAGTGGCGCATCACCTCAGAGACAGGCTTTCTGGTGTGGGATGGGATGCCTAGGGAGTCAAACCCCATGGCCCGTACTTGCCTGCAAGCCCACGCAGTTTCCTTCAGCAAGATTGTGGCCAAGGAGATGGCATGTACAAGAGTCTCTTGTACATATATGTTCAGGTCCAGCGTGATGTTTGTGTCAGGCCAAGTGGAAAGGTCGGGAAGACCCAAGCTATGTGTGCAGGCCCAAAATGTTCCTGCTTTCCTGCACCCTGGATTTCATCATCCAGGACATCCAGTAGCACATCTAAATGTCTCCTAGGTTTCAACATACATGGCACAGGCATGGTTGGTTTTTCAAGGTCTCTGGGTTACTTACCATCTTCCTACTGTTGTGTGTCTCACCTTCTGCATCTTTCCCTCCTAGATTATCCTGACCCTGATAATTTCATCTGGGAGAAATACTTAAAAGAAACAGGAGCATCTGCTGTCCCAGCCTGGGCCTTTAAAGTGGTGAGTGCCACATCATCATCTCCATTGTACCTGGGCAGGAATTCAAGTTTTCTCTATCATCAGGTCTTCACATTTATGAATAGTAAAGAGATGTTTAGCATCTTCTTACCACAGGCCTGGGATTGAGATCTATGCTCAAGGTTCAGAAGTGAAGGCTGTCCTAGGCAAATAGTTCAAAATGGAGAAAAATAGGAAGAATGAACATCACCTCTGCTAGACAGAAGCTGTGTGATGGAAAATCATTTAAGTTTGATTGATAGCTATCTCCACTTGTTTCAACAACAGCTATGTCCAGCCAAGTGCAGCTGTGCTATAGAATCCCTAAATGACTCTTCAATGCTTTCTTCCCTTGGGCATAGCTTTTCCATCTTGTTAAAAACACAGTTCAGATCTGGGAGATCTGTTCACACTCTCCTGGTAGCCAGTATGAACAGCAGTGGCTCTTATCTGGACAGGACGGGGGGTTGGAGCTGGGCTTTGGGAGTACGTATACTTCTGAGAAAGCAAAGTAGTCTGGGGGTGACAGGATCCTGAGCATGGCCTTACTCCCTGCTGACCTATACTTTTCCTTGTCGCAGCGCCCGCCCCATGGCTTCCTGGTCAACATGAAGCTGGAGGCAGTGGACAGGAGGACTCCTTCCCTCATCCGAGTGGCCAGTGTGGAGGATGTGGAAGATCACAGGATAAAAGTGAGTTCTGAAGTCTCGGTGCTGAGTCTAGGTCTAAGCACTGTACTGGCTTCTTTTGCCTTTCCTAATTTACTGCCAGTTGCAGTGGCAAAGTATATAGAGGTCTGTGGAAGCACACAGTGCATAAGATGGCAGATGGCAAGTCCTAGTGCCTGGATCCAGGAGTGGAGCAAAATCTTGTGTTGCAGTTCATTCCTGCTCTGTTGGATGCTGTCAGCTTGGAAGACTTCAGAGCTACTCCTGGAGGTACACTGAGGTTTAAAAAGTGACCTCTACTTCTTTCCCCAGATCCACTTTGATGGCTGGAGTCACGTATATGATTTCTGGATTGATGCAGACCATCCAGACATACATCCCATAGGCTGGTGCTCAAAAACTGGTCATCCACTGCAGCCTCCTCTTAGTAAGTTCTCATACCAGGGCCCAAGTGTTCCAGATCCCCACAGTCACCATCACCTGTCCACGTGCATCCATTGTGCTGGTCAAGGGTGGGCAAAGAGGAAGGGCTTCCACTGGGAAAATACTCCAGTTTGATGCATGCTGGGGTGTTTGGGGCTGTGTCTATGACACTCTGTCCCCTGTTCTTCTGGTCTAGGACCAAAGGAACCAGCTTCCTCTGCTCACTCAGGCTGCCCAACCCTGGGCTGCAAGAACATCCCTCATACCAAGAGCTCCAAGTACAGCTTTCACCACAGGTGAGCTCCCCAGCTCAGCTCAGAGGAGCAGAGCTTCCCTGCCAGCTATGTGTCATGGCCTTCTTCTGCCTGTCAGCAACCAGTCCCTCCTTGCACCCACCCTGTGCCTGGATCTGTCCCTGGAGCCTGCTGTCAGTGTAAATTGCTGATGAGCTGATGCTTTCCTTTCTGTACTTATCCTGTGTCCCCAGAGCTCCTGAGGATGCTCTTCAAGTTCATTTGCATGGAATCCTATAAGCGTTATAGAGGATGGCCTTTATGTACTTGTAGGTGATGCTTTCAGAATGATATTCCTGCCACTCCTACCTTTCACTGTGAGGTTGTAAGCTGGGAAGTACTGAGAGGGGACATCGCCCTCAAGGCTTTGTCAGGTTTTGCATGACCCATTTCAGGGGAAATCAGTGCTGGTGTAATGCTAATCTCAGCATGACAGGCTGTCATCAGAGTAGAGGATTGAGTATAGCAGAGAATACTTGAGAATGAGGGAGGCAAGTCTGGCTCCCAGGGGTTTATACCTGCCGGGCACAGTCATGGCACGTGCTTTATCCTTACTTTGAGACTAATCTCGGTGCCTGTGAGGAAGCACTCCTATGAACCCCACTGATCTGCTTGATCAGCATTTTGCTGACTTGCCAGTGGACAAAATAGGACAGGTGTTCGTATCTGGAGAGACTGGACTTGCCCTATCTATCAGCCCATGCAGCTGGCACCATGGCCCCAGGGAATGTGTTCAGCAAGACTTCACTATGCTTTGCTTGGCCAAGGCTATGGCTTCCAGCAGTTGGGGTTGGGTGGTGGTCCCAAGCCAGCTTCATCCACTCTTGCCTCGTGCTTTGTTCAACTCTCACCTGCCCTCTGTTCTCTAGGAAGTGCCCCACTCCGGGCTGTGATGGATCAGGACATGTGACAGGGAGATTCACAGCACACTACTGCCTCTCAGGGTGCCCACTGGCAGAGAAGAACCAGGGCAGGCTTAAAGCAGACTTGTCTGACACCGAGGCCTCAACTCGCAAGAGGAACCTGATCGGCTTCCCTCAGCGGAAGAAATCGCGGCACCATGGGAGGTAGGGGCAAGCCTGGCGAGCCCCATGTAGCAGTGTGGGGCCACTGGGCTACACATGACGTCTATAGGATGGATAGTTGAGTTGGAGAGACTCCTTGCCTGCAGGGGAGCATGTTTGCTGACAGCTGGCTTTTGTTATTGCAGCTCTATTGAGTGACCTTTGACACCTCTCCTGTTTTTTCTTTAATTCACATTATGTTTCTTTGGCTGTCAACCATTTTTTGTCAGGGTCTGAGAGGTAGTCCTTGCTCCTACTGTCAAGGCAATGCTCTGTGCAGTGGTGAAGGGCCCAGCCCTTAGGCCAGTTCCAACACAGGTGAAATCAGTTTTCCTTTATCTTTAGAGGGCGACCTCCAAAGTACCGGAAGATCCAGCAGGAAGACTTCCAGAGTAAGTTCACTCCTCTGCCATGGTGTCGTTATAGAACAGGGGTAAGACTTGAGGAACTGGGGTGGTGGCTGGCAGAAGTATGTCGTTCCTTGGCTTGCTCTGTCAGCACCAGGCATAGGGCTGTGTAGACTTCATAATGTCAAAATGAACCATCTGACAAGGGATGTCTGTGACTCTTAGCAAAGCTCTGCTTGGTCCCTCATCACTTCTCTTGATTTGTATCTGTGAATCTTTGAGTGCTTTAGGGCAGGGAGTCAGGATCGCCTCTCTCTGGCTGTGCATTTTTCCAGGCACGTTGTTGTCAGCTAAGGGTGCTGTGCCTTCATCCTATCAATGCTATACCCCAAATCCTCACTGTGAGGTGCCACATTAATCCTGCAGAACAGAACTTGTTGAACATTTTGTTTGGCATTTAGTTCTGATGATTGGCACGGGACATAAGTGACTGTAGGGTTGTAAAGCATTTTTTCCAGCCAGTACTGATTTTACCATAGGCTGGCTTGGTGTTTAGTGCATCACTGGAGCTGAATGAAGATCTCTTATTGGAAGCCATCATTGGCTCATTGGAGCAGAGACTAAGGCTTAAAGTTTTGTTATAAACCTAAAAGGAGTTGAATGATAAGGGATGGTATTCTGGTGTGAAATTTGAATTGAAATTTATCTCAGCATGAAGGACTGAAGAGAACAAGGCAAAGTCAGCCTGGTCTCTAAACTACTCCCACCATCCCCAGTCCCTTTGTACTGAATGCCTTTGATGCATTAATATACCCTGTTAATTCAAAGGACAGCCACTAGCTCTTGATAATGTGACCGCACAAGACCATCTGCTCCCAGCCCCAGGTCTTCTCCTGAACAGAGTCTTCTGTAAGGCTTGTAGAACGGGACAGGATGTTCTCATCCCCCTTCTTTGTATCACACCTTGCATTTTTATTGCAGCTATTTCTTCAGACAACATGCACCAGTCGCTCTTCATGTCTGCCCTGTCTGCCCATCCTGACCGTTCTCTATCACTGTGTTGGGAGCAGCACTGCAAGCTCCTACCAGGAGTGGCTGGCATCACAGCAACCACAGTAGCCAAATGGACAATTGATGAGGTAAGACAGTTTTGGAGTGTGTGCTGATTCCTAATCCACTGGCGTGATTGGGAGGACTTCAGCTGGCTGTGCAGCACCATGTCCCTTGCACAGAACAGTGTCCTTTTCCCTGGGCTAATGAGGTGTCCTGCTGGATGCATCTGGAGGGCACAGTGTGGACAGGTGGACAGCTGTCAGTCACATGCCCTGGTGGCAGTGGCTTGGGAAGAATATGTAGAACTACCAGATTCTTCCTTGGCTTGAACGTGATGCTAGCAGGGCAGGCAGGTGAAGGACACCAGTCTTCATTTAGCATACTAGTTTTCCAAATCAGTTTTCTCTTTTCTAAATAAAGAACAAAACAACAAACAAGAAAAAAAACAAAAAACAAAAAAACAAAAAAACTCCCATAGACTGTGCAGATAGGGAATCACTTCCCTCTTTCTCTGTAATGAAATATTTACTTCTGTTCATACTCGTCACTTTCATTTACTTTGGTATCAGTAGTGGCCTCTCTTGAAGGTTGGGTAGCTGGACCTCTGACACTGGACTGGCAGCCCCAGCACCCAGCTCTGCCTGATGTCCCCCTGTGTGCGCCACTTCTGCCCCAGTCCTTCGGTGGGAATCATCTTGTTGGGCTGGAGATGGCTTATTGAAGATAAAGCTATTGTAGTATTTGCTACACTGGGGCTGGAAAGGACCAGCACCCATGCTGTTTGTTGAGCAGGCTGTGTCTTAGATGGGTGTTACTAAACAAGCTTTGAGGCAAGGATTGTTCCAGCTTCTTACACCCTGGTTAGGTGTGGCATAGGAGAATGCTGCAACTGCAGCACTTTGTCTTACAAGGCATGGGTTAACTTAAAGGAGCCATAAAGCTTCTGTGGAAATGAGGATGTGATCTCATGGGATGTCTCCAGACAGAAACACTGCTTCCACCTTGACATTTCTTTCTGTTTATTCCAAGGTCTTTAGCTTTGTTCAAACTCTGACGGGTTGTGAGGACCAAGCCAAGCTCTTCAAAGATGAGGTGAGAAGGGCTGGAGGATGAATGCAGGAAGCCCAAAGCAGCTGTTTGCCAACAGAGGACGAAGGAATTGGCCATTGGCCTTCCTTCAGTGGCTTTACTGCTGAATGCCTAGAGCACATCCACTGCCTGGCAGTGATTCCCACCCTGGGGACGGCAGTTGCATGGCGTTCCAGTGTGCAACTGTCTGCCTTTGCAGATAGTGGCATGAGGGAGATTCTGGATTCTGTCCATATCATGTTGTGCTTCCCTCCCTGGCATGAGTGAAGAAGGGACCCTCTGAGGAGGCTGAGATTGGGGAGCAGGAGAATGGTGCTGTAGCTTCATAGAATCATAGAAATTCTCAGGTTGGAAAAGACCTTAAAGGTCGTCAAGTCCAACCATGACCTAACCATACTACCCTAACTCTAACAACCCTCTACTGAATCATGTCCCTGAGATGTCACTGCATCCAAATGCTTTTTAAACACATCTAGGAATGGTGACTCAGCCACCTCCCTGGGCAGCCCATTCCAGTGCTTAACAACCCTTTCTCTAAAGAAGTTCTTCCTGATATCCAACCTAAACCTCCCCTGGCAGAACATGAGGCCATTTCCCCTCATCCTGTCACCTGTGAGAAGAGACCAACCCCTGCTCTCACTGCAATCACCTTTCAGGTATTTGAAAGAGAGCAATAAGGTCTCCCCTCAGCCTCCTCTTCCCCAGACTGAACAGCCCCAGTTCCTTCAGTCTCTCCTCATATTCTCCAAGCCCTTCCCCAGCCTTGTTGCCCTTCTTTGGACCTGCTCCAGCACCTCCATGTCCTTTCTGTATGGAGTTGCCCAAAACTGAACACAGCACTCAAGGTGAGGCCTCGCCAGTGCTGAGTATAGGGGCAGGATGACTTCCTTAGTCCTGCTCCCCAAACCATTCCTGGTCCAAGCCAGGATGCCATTGGCCTTCTCGGCCACCTGGGCACACTGCTGGCTCATATTCAACCAACTGTCCATTCAGTGACATCACTGCCTCCTGAGAGAAACTCCTAAACCCTCATCCATCCATCCATCCTTCCCTTCCTGTATCCTCTTACATATCAGTTTTGTGGCACTACTGTCCATCAAGGACGTTCATCATTTTTAGACTCCACTGTGGACAGACATACATAAGAACTGTTTTCTAGCATGTGCATTTCACCCCAGGCAGGCTGATCCTGGGCACGCTCAGTACAGCGTATTTCGGCTTCAACCAAAATGGCCACAGTGCTCTAAGAGTGCTCAGGCAAAGTCAGAGTGGGAGAAGCCTCTGTACATGCTGGGGCCTAGAAAGAATCAGTCTGGTGTTTGCCCAGAGGGTCTTGCCTGTTAGCTGTAAAGTGCCCACTGCGCTCTGGCATAGAAGCCCAGGCCAATTGCAGTGCGAGTTCCTGGACTGGCTCTTGGATGGGTTTATCTGCAACCCTGCACTGACCCCGACATGAGTTCCCAGATGTGGCTTGTCTATCTGGTACAGCATAGGAGCACTGTGGATGGCTCTTGCCATGCTCCATATGAGCAGGGGAGAGGCTGTGGCCAGCTGCCAGAAGTGAGTGAGGTTGTTCTCTTCTCCCGAGTGCCTGCACTGTCTGTCTGTAGGACATCACAGCCTGGTTTGTCAGTGAATGCCTTAAGTCCCTGCTCTCCTCTGCAGATGATTGATGGTGAAGCATTCCTCTTGCTGACTCAGGCTGACATCGTCAAGATTATGAGCGTTAAGCTGGGCCCGGCTCTCAAGATCTACAATGCCATTCTCATGTTCAAGAATGCTGATGACACCTTAAAGTGACTTTTGTTGGTCCCACTGGGGCCTTCCTTCAGCACTGGTGCTGCCAAACTGCCTGACCAGGACAGAGACCCCCCTGAGTGCGCTCAGTTTGTTGTGTCCTGCAGCATCTCCTACAGTCTGTCTCCTCCTGTCCCCTCCCTCACTCTTTCTCTATGCCACCTGTCTGCTCCAGTGCTGGGCACAGGCTGACCACAAGCTGCAGAGACAGGGGGTGGATGTGGGACTGCCTTAGTGCAAAAGCTGCCCTAATACCTTGCTGTGACTGCACCCATGTGGGGTGTGAACAAGAATGGGGGAATGGTGCAGAGGTTGTGACAGCTGGAGGCTGATAGTTCAGCTTAAGTCACCGAGATAAGGGAAAGGACTGACTGACTGCATACATGCTTGAAGGCTAGTCTTTGCTCAACAACTGGAAGAGATTTTTGTTCTTTTTTTTCTCTTGTTGTGTTTTCCTCTGGGGGATTAGATGCTCTAAAGGTGCTTCTGCTCACTTTGCCTTTTTGTCTTTCAGTTCTGTGACTCAAGGCAAGATGATAACTTTGCTTTGCCCCTCACTGTGCTGGGAAGCAGTGGCCTCATCTCTTGCTCTTTCTGGCTGCAGCTCTGCCTATGACCATCTGTGTTTTGTTCAGAGAGGCCTGGTGGGGCTAGGGCTGGGTGACTGTAGAACAAGCTCCATTTCCTCTTATGCAAGCTGTCTTTGCCAGCATGTCTGTGGGAGAAAGAGTGGTTAGTTAAATTGTTCCCCTCTCAGCAGTTAAAAAAATCCTTTGCAAAGGAGAGTCAAGCCTACTTTGGTCCGTGTATTAGGGACAAATCCCTTTCTAGAGCTGAGGCAGCTGCAAAGGGCAAAAAATATCCACAGGCAGAATGAGGGCTTAGTTCCATAGGCATTCTTGGCCTGGCTTAATCAGTCCTGCCATACTGCCTTCTTCCCCATTTTGCCTTTGTGTGATGCCTGGGCATTCCTGTATGAAGAGCAGGGTCCCTTGCTGTTCCTGGATTTCTTCCCTTCAAAACCAAAAGGAAGTTGGCTTTTTAATATTTTTTCCCCTCTTATATTTTTACTAATATACGACTTTTCCAGCAAGGATGCATGCACTTTGGAAATGCTCATGTAGCGCTCTTCCCTGTAATAGAGCAATGTTCTGGAAGAAGACTCTCTCTTCAGATATTCCATGTGTCCCTTGCTCCTCAGGATGAGGCCCTGAAGCACTCACGTGGCACTCACTGTGATCTGCCATCCTTATGTGCACGGCTGCTGCAGGTGTTGGAGCAGCAGAGTGGCAGTGCTGTGCTGCAGGGCAGCCGCACACCCCAAAGGCTCTCCATAGTCTGTAGTGATGTGACCCCTTAAGTCCCACACTCCCTCTCTTTACCATTCCCAAGAATGACATACCAGTAGCAAAATATTTTTTTCCCCTTTCCCGGTGTCCAAAGAGATGAGGTGTCTTAGCAAGTGCGCCAGCAGAAGTGGAGCAGAACTGCCTTGGGAGCCACTGTCACACCTGAGTCAACGTGTTCTAGGCTTCCATGGAAATGTAGCATTTTGACTCTTTGTTACTGAATATTTGAGGTTGCATTTGACCTGCTGTTGAAATGTCTGCTGCCTGCTCTTCATGCAGCTAGTCCATGTATTTATTTATTTTGTCAGTGTTTGGGTTTGACCTAGACATCTCTGTCATCTTTTCAAGAACTGCACCATGGTCTGCTGTGGAGAGATGGTGAGTGAGAGGGGACACCTGTGTCCCACAGTGACTCCCTGAGTCACTCTTGATTTGCAGTAAAGGTCCTGAAATTGGTCTTTTCAGCTAATAGGAAGCTTTCCTGGGCCACCGTGTGTTTGGAAAGAGGAAGAGCAGTCCCAGGACCTTCAGCTGTGAGAGTCTTCATGCAGACCACGTTGAGACATGTTCAGGTGTGGTCTGGGTTGGGATGTTTGGCTCTTGTTAATCACATGCAGCCCTTGGTTATTGAGCTTATAGGGGAGCAACTTAGGAAAGAACCCTGTTCTCATCTACTAACTTATGCTAAGTCACTCCTCCTCATGGGGAAAGCATGGGAAGCATTGTGTGTGTGTGTTTTTGTGGGTACTAGTGTGGAAAAATCACAGAACAATGTCCTACACTGTTGGTGTGACACTGTTTAATTGCGGTAGTCTCAGGCCATGGAGGTGGCCCAGGGTCTCCAACAATGGATTCTCCATTAGCAGAAGTTGTCACTGGTCCCAGGAGGGAATTCAGGAAGAAGAAAGTTTGCCTGCACCTCTAAATTTAGCAAGTCCTATGTCTCCACAGAGCATTGCATGGAAGCCCCCTTTCAGGGAGCCCCAGGACCAAGGCAGAAGGACCAAAGTTTCTTTTCCTTATCGCCTGACTGAACTCCTTGCAGGGATATTCAGTGCCATGTCTCTGAGAAGTTGGAGTGGACATGGGCTGCACTGTGCCCATGGGTTCTCTGTGGTCTTCCTGAGATGTGTGACCACAGCCAAAGTTTCTAAGCCAGTGAAGGGTTTTAAAGTCAAGTGCATTTTTCAGTAAAGTCCCCCTTTCCCCAGTTCTCCCCCCAGAGCCTGTGCTCCCATCATCCATGTTTTCTGCTTTAGCCATATGAGTTATTCCACCACACACTTTGGCATCTTCTGGGGTGACTGGCCCACTGGTGACTCTGTGTACATGGGCATAATTGGAGCCTCTTGAGAAGGTTCTCCTCCTTCCTTGTGGAAACGAGCAGCACTGTGATGGGGTGAGGCTGAGATCTCCGTTTCTTTGAGAACAGCCAACCTGAAGCTCAGTGAGGAGGGTGACTATGTCTGCCCTATGGGAGAACAAGTTCTCTAGGAGCGTCTATGGCTTAGGACATCTGCCTCCTGCAGAGGCACATCTGGGGACCCAAGTGCAATGAAAGGAGCTGGAGGAGAAGAGGGAACCATGAGATAAATGTGACTTGACTACTACTCTTCTGTTTCTCCTCACTCCTTAACCTGTTGGGTAGGGACTGCTTGATCCATAGGAGAAGAAAATAACTGAGGACTACAGCCTAGCTCCATCCCTGCAACCCATCTCTTCCTACTCGGGGGGAGAAAAAGGGGGAATATGCGGAAGGAGCATGATATGATAACAAAGACTTTTTGCACTTTCATTCATTTTGCACTTGTTTTTATTTTTTATTTTTTA
The DNA here is from genome assembly GCA_035772895.1 of Perdix hodgsoniae. Taxonomy (NCBI): domain Eukaryota; kingdom Metazoa; phylum Chordata; class Aves; order Galliformes; family Phasianidae; genus Perdix; species Perdix hodgsoniae. The sequence goes on along the minus strand of JAPSGF010000017.1, from coordinate 6,065,481 downwards.
TTATATATATATTTTTTTTATATTTGCACATCCCCTTTGTGTTTTCATAACAAAAATATTTTTGTTGTAGCCAGTGAAGCTATTCTGAAATTTGTGTCCTGACTATATAGAAGTTTAAAGATTTTATATATATAAATTTATATCTACATAAAATAAATTTATATATATAGATCATGGTGTGATGTGTTCTGTCAGTGTTTTAAAATAATAAATGAATGTGAGCAATGGAAGTCAGCGCAGCTGGAGATTACTTATTCAGCCCCACTCCCTCTCCCAGGCTCAGACTCAAACTGCTCACAGTAGGGGTGGGGAGTGCCATCCCTCCTCTGCACAACTCAAAGTCCACCCTGAACCTTGCCACATCCCACAGAGGTGACTGCTGGAGGCAGCAGGAAAAGGAAGGGATGGTTTATTTATTTCATCATAAAGGACTTAAGGAGAAATATCTTATTACTGGTCTCAGGTAGGAGGACGCTGAGAGCTCTGTGTTCTGGGCACGTACTGACTGAGCCCTTCAATCTAGGTGGCTGTGGCAGCATGACCTCCCATCTGGGTGGTCCAGAGTGGGGCTGTGTCTCATTCCAGGGATGCCAGCTGTCCTGGTGTGTTCCTTTGGCTGTTCACGGCCTCAGCTACTATCAGACCCAGCAGTATCGGGACCTCCACCCCAAGGGCTGGGTGCACCATGTTGCTCCAGGTATAATTGCAGGGGATGGAAAGGACAGTCACTGGAATTCCAGGTAAAAAGCGGGACCTCTAGGAGGAACCGGGGAGTCCAGGGAGTTCCCAGAGCAAAGGACTCCCTTGAGTGTAACAGGTCACCCAAGGGAACAAAGGGGAGACACAAGGGGCACCCAGGGCAAGCAGACTTATGGATAAAGGAGCATGCTGGGGAGTCCTGGGCTAGTGAGAAATAGGTTTACAGGAAACGAAGAGCACCCCCAAGGGCTTCTGTCTGCCCCTGCTTCCCTGCTCCTGGGGAAATGCCCCTATCCACAGTCTCTGACCTGTCACCCAATCCAGTCTGTCCTGGCACTGAGGATGAAGAGGTTAACAGGAACATAGAGCTGGACCTCACCTACAGCTGTCAGCCAGACGCTGCTGCTGTGCTGTGATGAGATGTACTGCTGTGACCAGGGACAGAAGCTGCAGGCATAGGTCCCTCCATCGTGCCCCATCACATGGGGTAGCACAAAGGTGGCCACGTTGCTTTCTTGCTCTATAATCTCTACAATCTCCCAGTTCTTCCAGAAGTAAAACTGGGCTCTCTGGACTCCACTGGTGCACCACAGTGTTACATTGGTCCCCAGCTGGACATGGCCTCGAGGCTTCAGGGACAGGCTGGGCCTGACCAGTTCATGAACTGTCAGGGAGGGACAAGTGAGGCACTCGGAAAGGGACAGGACATCTGCAACCACTTCCTCATCTTTACCCCAGGCTGCTCTGGGGCAGAACATCCTCTGCATGTTACTGCAGGAAGCCCCCAGCCCAAAGTCCAAGCTTTTCCAGCAACTCGGGAATTGAGAACAGCCCTTGATGTGCCTGCAGGTCCCCAAACCCAGCATGGGGTCACAGCTGTATTTCATGCTCTCACCAGCAGCTCTGCAAAGGGGCTGAGTTGTGAAAGGCTACTGGGGTCAGATTCATTCCCAGAGTGGCAGGCACAGCCTCTCCTATCTTCTCAGGCTACCTGAGTGATGGTGAACGTTGCCATGTCCTTGACTGGCCAGGCTCCCTGCTGGATGCTGACACTCCTAGACTTGTACAGCAACATGACTGTCTGATGGCACTGACACATGCAGTGACTGTGACTGTCCCCAGAATGGCACCTTCCTGATGAGTCACAGAGATGGAGGGGCAAGGGAGCAATGATTCTGGGCACAGGCACAGGTAGCAACTCTCAGAACTGGATGAGACCAGGCAGCCCCTCCACCTCAGCACTGAATGCTTTCCCTGACATCCACCATGCAAAGTGTGCCAGAAACATTATGTCTATAGATTACCTATAGCGACTCAGAGGAGCTGACAGGACTCAAAGACATCTGAAGGAAGCTGTAATCTTCTACTTATGCCCCTGTTACAACCACTTTGTTCCTCTCCGTCATTGTTTCTAGTTCCACAGGATGTGGCTGAAGAGGGGTTCTCTCACCTTTCACCACCAGTTCCAGTGTATTGCTGACTCCAGACCAGTTGATTGGAGTTCCCTTGGTATAGCACTGGCAGCTGTAGCAGCTCCCCTTGCTGTGATCCACCCAGGAGAGGTAGAAATCTGTGTATTCCACTGAAATTTTGAAGGCAGTTGCCTGGCCCTACAGGTATAGGAAACAGCTTTGGAGTGTTTGATGGTGCAATGGAGCATAGTGTCAGCTCCTGCAGCCACTTCATGACCAGGCAGGACAGAGAGAAAAGGCTTGGGAAGACAGAACTGTGTGGGGAGAGGAGAGGACATGAGAAGTTTTGCAGGGCTTTGACATAGTGACAGGAGCCACTGGGTTTCCATAACTCCACCATCTGTCTCAGGCAGAGGTGATGATCATCTCTACCACTCCAAACCAGGAAAAAGGGGAAAAATCATGCCCATGAGGTGAATGGGGAAGTGGCTGTCTGTGCCCCATTCTGCCCAACTTGAAGGGTCTTGGCACAACCACAGCACATCCCTCACCTTCCACTCTGACTTCCATGGTGTCGTGCGAGTCAGCACAGTCCCACTGCCCCCATCCACATATTGTCAGCTGACCTCTGTCTATTTGGGTGGCCTTAGAGATGGAGAACTCAGCTGTGCTGCCATGTAGCTCCAGGGTGCAGAGCTGGTACCCATCCTTGTACAGTACCACGTTCCCACCATGGCACAAACAGCTGCAGCAGATGGGGTAGAGCCTTCCAGTGGGATCACCCAAGGCGGCTGCAGGAAGATGGAGTCTGTGGGGGCACCTGCAGAGACAAAGATGCTGCCAGATGGACAGGTAAGGCCCAGTTTCCCACTGCCATGTGATGAGCCTGAAGCCAGTTCCATACCCTATCTCTATACAGGGATGGCTTTTGTTCTGTGGGGCTAGAGCCCTGGGAGATGGATTAGGGCTCAGAGATGCATCCAAATTCCCCATCCATCCACCACATAATACTCACTTGTAGCCTTACTCTGTGCAACCAGCCAAACACCTGCAAGATAAATGGTTGTGTAATCCTCTGTGGAGCCTCATGAGCACACGCTCCCCTCTGGGAGTCCATACAACCAATGACACTCACTGAAGGCTAGAACACAGGTTGCAGGAAGCATCGCGCTTCTCTTGTGTCTTTCAACTGAGGTGGGGTTTCTTTGAATGAAGATGCTGGCAAGAGACACTGAGCCTGTTCTTTTGTAGAGAGATTGCTTCATTTGGGTCCCACCAAGAGTAGGGCTGGGGAGGCCAAACTGGAACCAGAATATCCCAGTCAACTCTCCCAGGACTGGATATCTGGGATAACCTGATTTGCTCCTGGGGCTCTTCGTTTCTTTTTCTTTGCTCTGCATTCTTCATGGGAAAATGACTTCTCTCAACCCTTGCAAAGAAAGAGAATGTTCTGCAAGTCAGACTGGGGGAAGAAATGATTCGTGGCTCCTTCCAGATCTCAGTGAGAAAGCCCCAGCAAAAAAACAGTGTAATTAAATTGCTCTTTTTTTTTTAAGACAGAGAAAGAGTAACAAGTGAATCTTGCTCTCCTTCAGAGACTGCATTATCAGTGGATGCTGAATGGATTTTCCTACAAGCTGCACAAATCCTGCCTGTAAGAAGGTGCTCAATAAAATTTACTTACTGTTTATATTTTTCTTTTTTTATTATTATGATTAGTGTGTGCCACTAAAACAGCTATTTTATTGATCTTTTGATTTTGGGCCTGTTTTTACCAATAGATGTGAAAACATATATCAAGTTCAAAAGAGTAAACTTGTTTTTACTATTCATTTCAAGATAATATAAAAAATAAGCAATAGACTAGAAATAAGGCAATGCGTCTAGTCATTACTATACAGTGAAAGTCACAATGATTAAGAGAGAGCAATGGCCCTAATACTTTACCATCATCCAGATCTGCAATTGCTGAGGAGTCCTAGTTACAGCAAGGATTTGGAGAGTCTTTCCTGTCAACTGGGAGGTCTTACACGATGTGTCCATCCATAGATGAGGTCTCCAGTATTGCTGTAAGAGGGTCCAGCTTTTATACTGCTGAATAAATAAGCTTACCTAACTTCAAGGGTGGAAACATCTGGTTCCATTCTCCTTTTGGATTCCAGCCCAAGCCTGGTCAAGAAAGTAACCAAGGGAGTTTGTGTACTTGGCCTTGATATCATGCTTCTAAACAAGGAAAAATTAGTATATTCATATAATGTTTTGTCTAAGTTACACATCTTGCTAATGAGACACTTTAAGCTACATATTTTGCTAATTATCAAATAGTAATGTCATATAATGCTTTGTTGAGAGGTTCACCTAGAGGCCAGCGTTGGTTCAGGGCCTATTGTTCAGGCCTTAGCACTCCAGGTCTGTCTCACTGAAGTCGAGGAAGATCTCTGCACCATATAATGCCCCTGTAGTGGTTTAACACTGGTAGGAAGCTGAGCGCCGCTCTCTCACTTCCAGTACTCAGAACTAATAACAACTGGAGCAATGAGAAAGAGAAGTAAAAATACCTTCCTCTACCTGAATGGCACAGAGGACTGGAAATGGGGGTTGTGGTCAGTCCAGAACACTTATCTCTGCCAACTGTTCACTGTCAGTCTTCCCCTGCTTTGGCATGGAGTCTCTTCCAGTGGGATGCAATCCTTCCTGAACTGATTCTGTGTGGTCCCTGTGCAAGCTGTGGTTCTTTGAAAACTGCCCCAGTATGGGTCCATACCACAGGGTTCATCCTTCCAAGGCAGACTACTTCAGAGCAGGTCCCCATGGGCTGCAGCTCCATTCCAGGCCCTGCTCCTGTGGGGCTCCGTGGGCTGCATCTCCGTCAGTCCACATCCACTGCTGCACCGCAGGTTCCTCCATGGCTGGAAGGGGAGATCTGCTCCGTGTGGTGCCTGTGGGAGGCAGGGGGATGGCCTGCTCCACCGCGGGCCTCTCCTGGGCTGGGGGGAGCTGACCTCCTTCTGCACTGACCTTGGTGGCCACAGGGCTGCTTCCCTCTCATGTCTCACTCCTCTCTCACAGCTGCTATTGTGCAGCGTTTGTTTCCCTTCTTGCATCTGCTCTCACAGGGGCACTCAGCACCATTCTTGGCTCAGGTCTGGCCAGCGCCAGATTACTTAGCTGTCAGGAGCTGGTTCTGATCTGCAGTGAGGCAGGTGCTGGGCTCTGCTCACAGAGACCACCCCTGCAGTCCTTTGCTACCAAAACCTTGCCACATAAACCCAATACAATTCCATCACTGAGCAGAACATACAGTGCAGTCTTCAGAACCTAAAGAAACATTTCAGAAGAGCAGGAGCAGATGCCTGGAAAAGTTCAACTGGATGTCAAGCCTACACACAGACAGGAGGAGTTGATGCACCATGGCTAGGGTAGGTGACCTCCCAGTGAGCTGGAAAGCTGAATAGGAATTGCCTCAGTGCCCCAGCCTTGAGAATATTAAGAGGTGCATAGGGAAGTGAGGAGCTGGACTTTCTTCCCTTTCTTAAAAATGGGAGTGATGTTTTCCTTTTTCCTGTCAACAGGGATTTGACCTGCCAGCCACAACTTGATGGAGAGTGGCTTAGCAACCACATCAGCCAGCTCCCCTAGGACCATGGCATGCATATCATCTTGCCCCATTGACTTGTACACATTCAGTCTCACAAGGCTGTCTTGGACTTACTCTGCTGTTACAGTGGAGGGGATTTTGCTCCCATAGTTCCTGCCAAGTTAATAGATGTGAGGTTCAGGGATGCGAGAGGCATGAGAATCCTGGCTGCCAGTGAAGACTGAGGCAAAAAAAAAACAAAACTCCATGAATACCTCAGCCTCCTCCATATCTGTTGTAGCCAGTTCTCCCTTCACAGTTATCACAGAGGGCATGCTCTCCTTGGCCTGTCTCTTCTGACCAAAGTAGCTACAGAATCCCTTCTTGTTTTTTACATCGCAAGTAAAGGGCAGCTCCATCTGTGCTTTGGCTTTCTTTATTCCATCCCTGCACATCCATATGGAATGCCTGTATTCTTTCTAGATTACATGTTTTTGTTTCCATTGTCTATACCTCTCCTTATCCCACAGTTTGACCAGCAGGTCCTTGCCAAGCTACATTGGTTTCCTGCCTCCCCTGTTCGTTTCCCTCTGCTGGGGAACAGGGAGCTCTTGCACTCTCAGAAAGGCATCCTTAAAGAGTAGCCAGCTTTGTTCCACTCCTAAGACACAGCTTCCTAGGGGATCTCACCCAGTAATCCTTTAAATAGCCTGAAGTGTGCTCTCCTAACTTTGCTTTTTGCCAGGCCTACCCTTATCAAGATTACATTCTACCAGGGCATGTTCACTACTACCCAGGGTGCTTCCTGTCTTAACCTCTTTCATTAGTTCTTCTAAGTTGGTGAACACCAGCTCCAGAAATGCTTCACCTCTGGTTGACATGTCTAATACCTGGACCAGGAAGTTATCCTCAACACAGTTAAGGAGTCTTCAGGATTGCTTGCAGCCTGCTGTATTGTTTTCCAGTAGACATTTGGGTAGTTGAAATCCCCTATCAAGATGAGAGCCTGTGAGTGTGACACTTCCCGCAGTTGAAGCAAGAAGGCTTCATCCACAGGTTCCTCCTGTTCAGCCTGTAGTAGACCACAACCACTAGATGTCCTTTATTGGTTCAGTCCCTGATTTTCACCCACCAGCTCTCAACACGATCCTGATTGTTTCTCAGAGGCAGCTCTTTGTCCTTTATCCACCTCTTCACGTAGAGGTCAAATGCCCCACGCTTCTTTCCCTGCCCATCTCTTCCATAAAACTTTCAGCCCTCAATCATGATGCTCAGTCATTTGAATCATCCCACCGTATCTCTGTGACTGCAATTAGGTCATACGATTCTAATTGTGCCATGGCTTCCAGCTCTTCCTGCTTATTACCCAGGCTGCATGCTTTGGGGTAGAGGCTAATAGCTGGGTTATTGACAATGTTATGTTCTCTGAGGTGTCCTCATAAGATCTTTCCCTGCTGTTTCCTAAAGTGAGAGTTCCCCAGCACTTCTCTGTCACATAGAAAAAAAAATAAAATTCCATTCCCCTGTTGTTAGAAATAGCCAAATAATTTATCAGGACAGTATCTCTGATAAAAGCAGATTTTATTCACAATTGCAATCCTGTAAACAGGAGTGTGGCTGCTCATAAACAAACAAACAAACAAAACAAACAAACAAACATATAAGGCAAACATCATAGAAGCTGTAAATTCCCTTTGTGTGATTAAAGGTATCAGTTCCTTGGCTGGCCCTGCTTAATATATTTCTTATTTCTGGGATTCTGACTGCTATCCATACCCTTTCCTTCTTCCAGCCCCAGGGCCTTGTGTCTGGGGTAGGAGTGGGGAGGAGATGTCTCTGAGCAGAGACTGTTGTGACCCTCTTTCTCAAGGCACTTCTTACATATCCTCTGATTCCCCGATGCTGCTCATCCTGCTAATTTCATCCTGCAGCCTGGACATCTGCTCAACAAGTTATTTTCATAGGGCACAGCATCCCCTCTTGACACCCCTCTCTGCCCTCAGGCCCTTGAGGGACTTTCAGATTCCAGAGTTCATCACAGCCAAAGGGGCGGACAGCTCAGTCATTACGAGGGAGAGATCCATCTGGGCACACAAGTCAGCCCTGATGGGCTGTGGGCATTCCATCTGCGTTGCTGCCTCAGTGGGTGGTCACCCTGACTAATCCAGGGCTGCGCTCTGGTGTTCCCAGACAAGAAGCGACTTGTGGAACAAACTCTATAACCACAAGGTAGTTATAAAGCAGGTGTGTTTATTTGGTGCTGGGCGCAGAGGGGATAACTCCTTCCTAGCCTGCGCACCAAAAGCAGATAAACAACTTTATTTATAGAAAGAATACAAGCACATTCATGCTATTTCTAAGACAAGGAGCGGATATTACAGTTAATTCAAGGAATTCATTACAATATTCCACACCCATTCTACACCCCAAGCTCCACTTCTAACACTAATGCTTCTACACGTGCATGGCGCCCCCTGGTGGTCGCTCTGGTGATCGTAGGGGATGGAAGCTGTATGTCATCCTTGCAGCGTACTTCTGACCCCGGTGCAGTTTGAGGAAGTATTTCAGCTTCTGGTTCAGTCTCTAGGATGGTTTCAAGGATGTGGCTCCTTGAACCAGTCAGCAGGATCCTTGGGTTACATGCTCACGCTGCCAAGTGAGATGTGCTCATAGCACAGGACCGTGCAGGAGGTGTCTCTGTCCTTGTTGAGGTGCTAAGCAGACACCAACTCGCCCTTCTCCAGTTTGTGTGTGTGGGGAGAGTGCAGTTCCTGTGTGCCACGCAGAACCCTGTGACACTTCTCACGTGTGGCTTTTTTTTCCCCCCTCTTCCCTTCCAGCTCAGCCCTCAGAAGGATGCTGTCTGTGGTGCTGTGACCAGCTAGTCTTAAGGAAAAGAATCCCTTAGGCAAAGAGTCCTAGCCCCATTTTATGCAGAGCTGCACAACATGACCCAGGAATATAGGCATGCATGCTTTGGCTGTGTGTGTCCCCAACAACTGTAGGGAGCACAGCAGAGATGCAAGCAGAGGAAATCCATGTGCAAGGCTACAGCTGGCACTAGTGATGATGAGTAAGGGGAGGACAAGAGAAGGATTAACTCTTGTTTAGGAATATAGGTAAGCGGGATGTGTGGTCAGATAAGAAAAGGACATCTGGAAGCTCTGTTTACACGAGGAATGGGTCAGGATGGGATTACTTTTGCCAGAGACGATAGGCCTTCTCATCAAAGGAAATCCCCACTGCTTGTGGCGGGGCCATATGTTGATAAGCCACTGATTGTGTACTCCTTCGGCCTATATCTGTACCCAGCTTCTTCCTTACATTGGGCAAGATAGGTGGAGATATCCCCCTTATGCCCGGCGCCTGCGCAGTGCCGAAGGCAATAAAAAGGGGGGAATTGAGACAGTAAACTGGGAAGCGCAGGATGCAAGGAGCCTGTTAACTCAAGAGAGATTCACAAATAGCATCACTTAATTTAACCCTTTTACTATTTTATTTATTGCTTTTATTTTGGCATTTTGCATTTTATTTTAATTATTACTATTTTATTTATTGCTTAGCTTAGGAATTTGTTGTTTAGCTTAACCCTTTTGCTAACTCGAGGAGAATTTATTGCTTCAGCAGAGAAGGGCCCCTGAGAAAGCGAGGGGGAGGAAAGATAGGCAGAATTAGAGATTGCTGAGGTATGTGAGGGGAGAGAAGAGCTTAGAACTGGGACAAAGGTCGAAAAGACACGGCGAGGAAGACGTCTGACTTCATCCTGGAACGACCACCAGAGGGGGAGGAAGACGTCGAGCCTTCATCCAATGGGAGCTACTGCGCGTGCACTGGGGAGGGGGACAGACTTCTGGAAAAGTAATGAGTATGTGAATGTGTCTCAGGTAACACTTTTGAATATGTATGGTTGGCTTATAAATGTACCGTTATCTCATTTACTGGTGTGCAAGCTAGGAGGAGCGACCCCCCTTGCACCCGGCGTGTGCTGCAGCACTGAAATAAAGACATACCTGCTCTTTTAACCTTACGAGGGTTAGAGAGATTGATTCTGCAAATCGATGAGGCTGCTGAGAGCTGGGGGCTGGGGAGCAGATCCATTTCCCAGCAGTAACACCCCTCTCTGCCCTGCTGCTATGCTATTAGAGTGCTCTGGGCTAATGAACCTGTTGCTTTGTACAAGAGTTCCCAGCTGTCAGTACAGAGATAGTGACTTGGTAAAACACTGATGTACAGATAATGAATATACTGATGTTATGGTTATGAAATAAACAAAAGAGTTTGGCTAAGCAAGTTATTATACCAAAAAGAGAAGAGATACAGTGCTTACCCTTGTCCTGGGCTCACCGTAAAACTCCAAAGGAGGAACCTCCAGAAAGAGTTCCTTCTGTACTGGTAGTCAGCTCTTAAATGGGTCTGGGAGAGATGGAACCAGGCTCCACCCTTCCAGCAGGACTGACTCATTGCTCACCTCAGGTGATCAATCAGAGGTTCAGGCCATGATTCAGCAGTTCCCATACACCTGAGTAATAGGCTATCATGTTATAATGGACCTAATGAAATCATTGCTTGTGGGACACTAATTGTATTGGCAAATTCCACGGAGAATTAATGCTCGTGTTTAGCATTTTCCTGGTCTCAGTACAGCAGTTCCTTCATGATTCATCTCAGCACTTCTTGAGCATCTATCCTAGTAATTCATACTGAAGGAATTAGCGGGAATTTTATAAAGAAACTTCCTTAGACACTGAGCTAATAAACACTGATCGCCTGCAAGTGGCTTTGTGAGAAATAGCAATTATAAGGTTGGTGTTATGTAACCAATTTTTCTGTGGTTGTTTTATTCCTGATTTGCCTACAACAGGCAGGACTTGCACTTCAGCAAGTTTATAGTGTATTCGGAAACATGCATTGCACACATTAATTGTGCATACACATTTTTCATACAGACTTGTATTACTCACTTCTACCACTCTGTATTAAGAGAAACTGGTGAGACCTAGAAGCTCACTGGGTCTTTGATTGTTTTTTTTGTTACGGTAATGTCTGGGTTCTCATTCTGCTCCCATTTTGTTATGATGGCAGTGCAGTGTTTCGGAAGCATGCAGCTAGCTGACTTGTTTTTCTTGTTCTGGGTTTCATTGCATGTTTTGCAGAGGTAGACTACATTTGATTTGATTGATTGATACATTTGAGTTTTCTTTTTGAGATAAGTGCTCTTCTTAATATATTGTGTAGGGCTCTCTATCCTGGGACGAAACCAGTGCCAAACACCTGAGTAGCTCAGCAGGAACTGTGGGCTGTGGAAGATTGCAGAACTTTCAGCAATGGAGCAGTGCAGGATGTTGGGCTCAGATCCTAAAGGAAACCTATGTGAATGGAAACATGAGCTCATAAGTGTTGTGCACTGCTGATAGCTTTTAAAGCTGTGTGTGCAAGGACTGTCTGAAATACCATACAGCACATCCATCTGCTGTGTCAGGACAAGAGATGAACTGTAGCTCTCTCCTCTGTCAGTCTGAACTCAGAAATGCTGAGGTGTGAGGACAGCTGTCCTTAAACGCTTTGAGAAAAATGTTATGGAAGTTGTAGGGCATTTTTGAGCTACATTTTCACCTTGGCCTATGCCGCTGAGTTCAGGTGTTGTTCAGATTCTGATGATATATCTAAAAGGGGATGTTCTTAAGAAGAACTAGCATGAAAAACACAGGAGGAAAAGAACATCATAAAGTTAATCTAACTGTGTGTTTCTTAGGGTGTCTCTCAGATTGTTCGTCTTCTGTCACAAGGAACAGGTGTAAGGATTTTGTTGTCTGGTTTATCTATACAACTTCTTTCTGAGAATCCTGTCTAAATTGTGCTGTAGTCTTCTGTACATTTTCTTACCAAACTGAAATCTGGAAGAAAGTTGTTGGGAAATCATATAAATCATCTTAACAAGACTTTGTTTCCAGTGTAACTATTTCTAATCTAAAAAAAGTCTGATTAAAGAAAGGGAAGGCACCGCTATCCTAAACAAAATAATTTCAAAGCTTATCGTTTTTGTGTAACTCCACTTTGGATTAATAAAGATAAATGCATTGTCTGAAATAATTGAAACAGAGCACAGCAGAAAGCACTTGCAAGATTGTAAAAGGAAATTTGAGTTGACTGTCTTGTCTCCTGCAAATTTAAAGGTTTAACATACTTGCTACATGACTTCCCGGCTCTCATATGCTTTAGTATCCTATTTGGAGGTTGATCCTGTTCCTGTTGTTTTCTTCCTTTCACAAGCCCTTTGTGATAACACAGGCCCCATTGGTTTAGCATTGTGGCAGCCAGACGTTGTGTTCAGAAATTACCGTAAAACAGATCCAAATCTTTAAATGCAATCTTGGCTTTTATACTGAAAATCTCTTCTTCCTGATGAAGGGAAGCTTATGTTTCTGCTCAACTCATTTCCTCTGAGCTTGAGTTCTCTGCATTACTCTTGTCTTACACTGAACTTAGGCAGAATTTTAATTTGAGGAAGATTCTGTGTTTATTTATTTTTTTAAATGAGCATATTTTTAGAAGAATTCTTTTTGTTTGACTGGAATGGTCTGTCTCCCAAAGCCAAATTCAGGATCTCTCCTGAAGTGCAGATACTGTGTATTTATGTGGGAATCAAGAAAAACTGCTCAAAGCAGCAGCTGTGGAGCAAGATAAACAGCATGAGAACCAAGGACACCTCTAGAAGAAAAATGAACGTCTCGTGGCTCTGACTGGATAAGCGCCTGCATGAACGGTTGAAGAGTGCTTGTAAGGGTGGATGGGGAAGTTGTGGGGGTGGATGGAAAAGCTAGAAAGAGAAAAACTTGTGAAGGTATATAAGTGATGTGAGAACTTGTAATAAATGATTTGGATCGTTCACGTCTGAGTCCGTGCATCAGATGCTGCACTCCCCCAGTCCCACAGTTGCCCCTTTTTTGTGAGACGGTACAGTGGCTTCAGCAGTTGTGCTAAATGAGGTATAAAGGAGCACCAGTACCCCAATATACCTAAAAACTCCTGCAGCTCCTTTGGTGTTGTACGGACTGGGAATGCCTGAACCTTATCTATAACAGCACTGGGTTGTACTTTGGTCTTTCCTGACCAAACCACCCCCAGGAATTTTACAGACGGGCCCAGACCTTGCACCTTCTGAGGATTTATAGTTCATCCTCTTTCTTGCAGACAGTAGTTAATGAATCTGCCGCCTGTCCTGCTGCCTCCAGTGAATCGGATGTTAACAGGAGATCATCAATATAATAATACAAGATAACATGATCAGGTTTCCTCCAATTAGCCAGATCACACGCCACTAGACTATGACAATACATGGTGAGTGCACGTACCCCTGTGGCAGAACCTGAAAGGTCCACTGCCTGCTTCCCCATGTAAACGCAAATTGGTCTTGTGATTCTTCAGTAATTGGAATACTGAAGAACACATTTGCTAAATCTAGGACACAATGGTGGGCTTTTATCTCCCTACTCAGTATGTCCGTTAGTGAGGCAATATTGGGTACAGCCACACGAATAGGTGGCGTGACCTTATTTAATTCCACTGTAATTCTCCATGTTCCATTTGACTTCCGTACTGGCCATAAGAAGGAATTATATGGGCCATGTGCAGGTCTTATAATGCCCACATTTTCTAATTCCTGCATGATTCTTGATATTTTATCTTGTCCACCTGGAAGTCTATACTGTCTCAGATTAGTAATCTGGTGTGGTTTCAGCAGGCATATAGGCTCATGCTTCTCATGGTTTCTCAATATTGCCTGTACTACCTGGATACTAAGACTTAGTTGAAGTCTGAACTCTCCCATAGCTATCTGGAGAGCCAGGCCCCATAAAATATCTATGCCGAAGATGTACTCTTGGACTGGGACAATAGCTACTTTATAATTCCACAGTGGGAGATGTCCAACCCCCAGTTTCAACCATGTTTGTGTGACTGGAATGGTCTATCTCCCAAAGCCACCAATCATCACTCACTGAATTTAGTTGGATCTCCATAAGTTATTGATGCTATAGATTGTGTCAACCAATGCCATCACCCTCTGAATATTCTTTTGGAACCAAAAACTTGTCAGTTCTACATACGGTCTCCAGTCCTGTCTGGAGGCCCTAGGGGGACTAACATCCCTTGTCACGCCATAAATTGTGCTATGGCTAAATATTTTACCTCTGCTGGCTCAGGCACTGTGGCCAGAGGCACCTGAGGAGCCTTCTTTTTTCTACTAGGAACTATAAAATCTTCTAAGTACCATGTTGTCATTAGCAATTTGCCAATAATTCTTACTCTATTTTGGGGGGGGTAGTTTTGAAATTTTTGATTGTCCTTCAACTGTTTCATAGTTGAAGGAAGACATGATTGGACTGGTGATCACTTTACACAAACTGGACCTCAGCTGAGATTAAGTCATTAAACATTTGCTTTCAGGCTATTTGTATGGGTACCAATGGAGGAGCTCATACAGTTGGTCTCCTTGTTTTAGTTACTGGAAGAACTTCTGTATCTTCCATTGTTTGAATATTGTGTCTGGTGCAGACACTCTGTCTCCCCCATATCGGCCACTAGTTGGGCAGCCTGTTGGACTACAGACTCTGAGGCCACCAGCAGGTTCTGGTGAGAAACTAGATATAGATATATATAGAAACTAGAATTCCAAATAGATGGGAAGGGACCTGCTGTGCGATCAGATCTCTCATACCCATCTTACCATATTTGACAGAGTGAAGAGGAATTGCCTGGTACCACATATGTGCTCTAGAACAGAGTGAACAACAACAACAACACGTGGACTACATTTATATGTATTTTTGTTACAACCTAAAAAAGAGGACAACCAAATCATCGAGCTGGTGGCTGCACACAGATGAGCTGGCCGTGCCAGACAGAGGGGACCAGTTCCCTGGAAGTCCAGTGCCCTGCTGGGATTCTCTCCCTTGCAGGTGATGCTGATCAAGCCCCGGGAGCCCCGGTAGCACAGGGCTGGAACTGAGAGCTCGGTCCATCTGCAGGTGTCGGCAGCGTGCGCTACAGCTTTTTCCTGGTTTGGGTCCCTGGTTGGGACCAAACCGCCTGCGGCAGAGAGCTGCGGGCCAGGTCCCTGCTACTTTGTGAAGCCCGCCATCACCAGGAACGGGAATTACGTGGCTCCGGGCACCCACCTTTGTGGACGACCCACAACGGGGACCACCGTCACCCCCGGACCCAATGAGTACCACTTCTGCAGCGCTCCCCCCACACAAGATGAGCAGGACATAGTGGCAGGGCACAGAAAAGCGTCCCTGCGTGCTGCCTGGGTCCCCCAGCAATCCTGCAGCTCTTCAGAAGACCCCTTCCTCGGGACATCGTCTCTGCGGCTGCAGAGGGAGACCAGCGCTTCACAGCTTTCTTCCTCTTCTCCTCCACCCCAGTAGTCACTACCGCACCGAGGCAGCCAACAGGCACATCTTCAAGTGCCCACTGGTGCAGTCCATGGCCTTCCGGTGGGAGCCCCTGCGGACAGACTGCACTCCAGGTGCGCTGACCCTGGCAAAAGCAGACCCTTCAGCCTGAGCATCCTCCAAGGACGGGCTGCTGCTCAGCACCAGCAGTGGGCCGACTGCACAGCCTGCGCGGCAGGACGCAGCGCTGGGGCCGCAAGCTTTCTCGCATGATCAACACCTCTCGGCCCGCAGTGGCTCCGGCTGCTCAGGCTCGGAGCTGCTGGTGCTGGTGCAGTGCCAGAGTAGAGGGAGGGACTGGCAGAGGGGGGAGACCTCTTCCCTGCTCCCACCAGCAGGCTGGGCAGGCTGCCCATCTCTGCTGCTTCCATCTCCTCCAGCCCCTCGCACACACGCTCTCTGCTGCTCCTCCTGCAGGTCCGGGCACCCACACACTGCCCAGGCTGATGGGGCCCAACACAGCCTACACATCGGCCAGCCCCTGCTACTGTCAGAGGAAGGAGCCAGCGCGGCCGCTTTGATGAAGACCTTGCCAAGGTGAGCCCTGCTGCTCCTCTTTTCTGTGTTAGCATCCCAACCTGGGCTGCTCTCCCTGTGCCACAGGGGCTTCCAAGCCCCAGGCACCTTTGCTTAACGCAGACTTCCAGGGAAAAAGAGAGCCTTGAGTGTCATCCCAGCCATGACTCTCTTGCAGACTCCGGGCCCTGCGGCATTGCCCAAAGTGCCTGTGGATGCCTACAAGACCAGGGCACCTGCGTACACCATGGCAGCCCGACCAAAACCTGGAGCAGGTGTTGTAACTAGGCGAATCTGCGGGGATTCGGGATGTGATGCGATAGGCCCTCCTCTGCTCTGTGACTGATTTATGATGTGTGCTTAAGGGGTGTTAACGAAGACATGATATGAATATAAGTGAACTGCGCCACACATTAAATGCCATTTCACCGCTCATCATATTGGTGTTCAGAAGGCGTGTGAGTGGTCATTAGGCTGGGAGCCAGGGCCTGAGCCAGGGTGAATATATGAGGACGGCCAGAGCCCGGGGCCAGGGCTGAGGAGCCATAAAAGAGGCCGGGGCTGTCAGAGCACTTTACAACGGCACGCTAATTGGGGTTGCCGTGCATTATTTGGCAACAACGGGCAAAGCAGCAAAGCCCAGGCCAGCAGACTACAGCGTAGACCGGGTAAGGCAGATAGCTGCTCAGCTCTTCCCCTCTGTTTCACATGCACAGCCATCAAGCCTCTCCCCCTCTCCCTGAGGCTTCCTCCGGCCGAAGAGCTTCTGGCCGCAGGGACCAAGTGCCGGACGGCAGGCCTGCTCCCTGCCCTCGTGCCACCTCTGAGCAGAGGAAGGGAGGGACAGCACAGCACGCAGCTTTTCCTCCCTCTGCTCCCTTTCCCTTCCCTGGGGCATGCTGGTGCTTCACAAACTCTTCTGGGGAACGCAGCTCAGAAGGACTCCAAGCAGCGCGGCCCCGGAATAGGAGAGGTAGCTGCAAGGTCCCAGGTGCACATCCAGCCCTCTCTGAGACAGGAGGTGCCCCCGTAAGCGCACGTGTCAGGCCAGCCCACCTGCTCTGCTCCAGCACTCAGCCCTGCCCGGAGAGGCGCCTGGGACTGTTAGGCATCAGCAGGGAGCGAGGGCAGCAGAGAAGGACCCTTGCTGATGTGCCTTTCCTTTTTGCCCTTCCAGGTGACACTGATCAAGCCCCAGGCGCCTGCATGCACTTTTGGAATCCAGCATTCCCTCTACACCACCTCTCTCATTGTGGAATAGAACAGCAAAGTCTGGAAGGCCTTCTTGGCTTTCCTGGAACGGAAGCGGACGGGAAGACACCACTCAACTGCTGCTTTCCATGTGATTCCATTTCCCCGCATCGAGTTGGGCTTTTGCCCATTTACTGTTGGACGTTAGCAATGGGAGGATGTCATCAATAAAATCAACTCAACACCTGTATGTATGCTTTCTAGTTACTCCTTTTTCCTCACCGCTGTACACAAGAATGCGCCGCTGCTTCCTAAGGCCTTTCAAACATCAGTGCGTTGGGAACCGCTGATGCTTGCTTTATCAGTCATTTGCATTACTGATGTCTGCCACATGCTGAAGTAAAGACTAAACGAAGCAAATAGCAAAGGGAGGCCGGCCGTGGGCAGTGCATCCCTTCCAGCGCCAACAGGTAGATTTTAGGGAGACATCCGGGGCTGGGCGGCTTAAATACCTGCTGGTGACAGTACGCCAGCTTACAGGATGGCCGGCAGCATTTCCCGTACCCTCGGCAACGTCTGGCTCGGCCATAAAGACGGTCCTGGAACAAATCATTCCCCGTTACGGGATAATAGAGCCGACAGCCTCAGGGAGAGGAACTCACTTCCCTGGGAAGGTGTTGCAGCGAGTCATGAACAGGCTGGGGATTCAACGCTATGGGAATGAAGTGACTCGTTTATTTTTGGCTCGGAATCTGTGACAGCGCCGTACGGAACTTCAACATTGTGTGTTCTCACCCTCTGTCTGATTGGTTAAGAGGTGGACTTGCAGCTAAGTGGTGATAGAGACACAACTGGAACAACCAGGTGAAGGCCTCAGAACAATCACTGTACTGTCACGTTCTCGTGAAAGGTGCAGAACAAACGCACGCTGTGCCGAGTGCAATGGAGAAGCCAGGAGTTAAGTCGTCTTGCTTACAGCAGGCTCAGCTTCTCCATTAGTGATTTCAGGGAAAGTACAGAGTGTGTGCGTGCCGTCTGGGAAAACCGTGACATGCATGGCACACGAGACGCGCATCAGCTGAAGCTCTTCTGTGCACAATTGGGTGGAATGGTCCCCCATGCGTCAGCGCCATGAGACAGAATGCCCGCTTCAACCTGGGGGAAGATCTCCTCGAGAGCAGCCCTGCGGAGAAGGACTTGGGGGTCCAGGTGGACAAGAAGCTGTGTGGGGTGGTTCTTGTGGGGTGCATGCACAAGAAAGCGTGGGGGCATGCTTGGAATCCAGCACAGCAAGGCCGATCACGTGCAAGGACGCAGAACCCCCCGCTGGTGATTTCAGGGAAAGTACTGAGGACGTGCGTGCCGTCTGGTTCTCAGCGCTAGGACAGCACACAGCGTTATTTGGAGAAACGGGAGAGCCGCCGTCTGTACCAAGCGTCTAAGTCTGTCGAGAAGCATTTGTCATTTGCAGCCAGAGCCTGGCTTCGCAAGGCTAGCTCTGTAGCTGCGGATTCAGCAGCCCGCGAAAGCACGTCACTGTTACCGCAGCTCGTTTCCCTTCATTCCACTCGTCTCCGGAAGCTCCTCCTCGCCCGCGCTCCCAGCCCCGCCCGGGGAGCCCCGCCACGGGAGGCTGCAGGCGCCGGTAGCAACGCTCCGCGTCCCGCAGGCCCTCCGGCGCGTCGGCCAACGACGGGCAGCGCGGCCCGCGCCGCGGCAGCTCGGCCAGGCCCGGCCCCGCCGCTCGCTCCTCGTACGGCCGCAGCACAACGGCCGCGCCGGCCCGGCCCACGGCGTCATCGCGCCGCGCCGCGCTCCCATTGGCTGCGCCGCCGGTCGCGGAGCTCCGATTGGCCGGCGGGCGCGCGGCGGGCGGCGGTTGAACGCGGCGCGGGCGGGCTGGGCTGTCGCGCCGTGCGGGAGCGGGGCTCGGTGCGCTCGCGCCGTTCCTCTGCCCTCATGGCTCCTGCCCGCAGGAAGGCGGCCGCGGGCGCGCGCGGCAGGAAGCTGAGCGCCTTCCTGAAGGATTTCGACCGGGAGGGTAGGCCGCGGGCGGGCGGGCCGAGGGCCGGGCCGAGCTCTGCGCTCGGGCCGCGTCCGACGCCGCTTCCGTCCGCGCAGTGAGGAGCCGGGTCGAGCAGCTGCGGGCGAGCGGGGAGCGCCTGGTCAAGGAGATGGAGAACCTGTACGACGTGGAGCTCCTCCGGCTGCCCGTGGCGCTCCGCGAGACGAACTGGCTGCAGTTCTTCGGTAGCGGCGGGGGGCGGGGCGGGCTTCCCTCGGCGCGGCGCTCGGAGGCCGTCGCTGAGGAGCGGCGCGCGGGGCTCGCGCGAGCGGAACGCGGGTGGGCGCGGGCGGGTGCGCCGCCCCCTCTGCCCGGGGCCGCTGCCCGCCGCCGGAACGCCTGCGGGGCGC
>JAPSGF010000017.1:5889391-6031216 GCA_035772895.1 Perdix hodgsoniae | reverse complement strand
GTCAGCGCCAAAGCAGACTGCTCCTGGGAGCTGACAGGCCAGTTTCCTGCAGTCTTTTGGCACAGGCATAAAGAAATGTAATCATGAGGTGTCAGAATTTGTTTTTGGAAGTGCTTGTCTGTTGGGAAATGCTGAATGGCAGAGTGAGGCAATGTGTGAGAGCAGGCAGTGCTCAGCAGTTTGGCGGCTGACTCGCATCCATTGCTCCCACTGTCTATTCATTTTCCTTTGTATTCATCTGTTGTCAGCTGAACGGGAAGAAGAAATGCAAAGTTTTTATCTGCACTTTACATTTGTGTACTGCATTTGTTTCACGGAGAGTACTGGATAATTGCAAAAGAGTATTACACACTTGTACAATTGAGAAATAATTAGTATGAATATTTCTTTGTTTCGCTGTTTAATTGGAGCCAAAGGCAGTTTGGGAAAGTGGCCAAGGTCTTGGGAAGGGATCTGATGTTTTTCTTGTTTAAATGTGATCTGAAAAACTGTAGTGTGGAAATCTGATGGCAGGGCTGTCTGGCTTTGGCATCTGCCTTTTGTCTCCTGGTGCCAGCAGTGCTGTTGCACTGCAGGAATTCCCATCTGGGCTCTTGGCAGAGGCAGCAACAGCTGCACAGAGCACCGTGACAGTGGTGGAACTCTGCAGGCAACTCTGTGCATTCAGTGTAGGGCAGCATTGTGTACGTGACTGACCACAGAGATCTCTGCAGGGAGTGTCCCAGGTGTCAGAGGTGGCTGTCAGCTGGGGAGGGGGAATCATGTCAGAAACACTGGATGGCAGTGGTTGGTCAGAAGCACTCTTTTAGATTAGATGCAGGGAAAAGTGCTGTACCGCAGTTTTTGAGAGTATTTTTTTCTATTACACAGGCCTTGCTGAGAAACTGTGGCAGAGGATTTTGTGTGTTCTGTGCTCTGCCTGAGCACTGCCAAACAAGCTTTTCCTACGTCATGGCATCCTTTTCCCTTGTTTCTATTAGCGTAGGCAACCAGCAGTTATCCTGAGTATGGAGCACTGCCATGAGCAGCCAGCAGTCCTGCTGCATGCCTGGAGGACACTCGCTGTGTTCCCCAACCCCCCCAGCCCCACAGCTAAAGTTGTGTCTGTTTATCTCCACCAATGAGAGCACCAGACCACTAGGGGCCCGCAGGGCAGGAGGGAAGCCTTTAGTCCTCTAGCCATCTCGGCCTTCCTCTGGGCCTCCTTGTCACTAAGCCCTCCCGTAGGTGTCTAAATCTATACACCTCTGCACCTTCCTTGGTGCCTGAATGACCCCTGGCCTCCCTCCAGCTCTCTTTGTCCCTTTGTCTCAAGATCTCTAGTCCAGCTTTTAGGCCTTCAGGCTTCTTGGGCTGTAGGTGTCCAGACCTCAAGGTTCGAGGGCACTCAGCCCCCAGGTCCTCTTGGCCTCCGGTCTTCTAGACTCCCTCTTTCTTGGCCTCAAGACTACTAAGCTGCAAGGCTTCATGGCCAGGCTCTTGGCTTCCCTCCAGGCTGTTTTACCTTGAGGCCTCTAAGCCTCCTGGGAAACCACTAGCCTCCAGGACAGCCTGCAGGCATCTGTGCCTCCAGGCATGTTCTCCATTACACCTCTAAGCCTTCCTTTGTATCTTAAATACTCACGGACTCGTGATCTCTTTATTGGCCTCCTTCTGTGCGTCAGGGTCTCAAAACCTCAGTGCTTCCAGTCCAGCCCATAGGTATCTCAGATCTACACCTACCCTTAAGCCTCAAGGACTATAGGCCTTTGTCCCTGCATGTGCCTACCCCAAGATGTATTTGGCTCCTAGATAAGGAGAGTTCCTGGATTCTCTGACAGCGCTCAGCTTACAGATCAGGACTTACACCCAACACCTCATCGGCCCCGTTCCCGGCGCGCAGCCCGCTCCTCCCGGCCCCGCTCACCGCCCTCGCGCCGCCATGCCGCGCTGCCCCGGAAGTGCTCTCCGCCGCCAGGAAGCACTTCCGGCCCCGGCCCTAGCAACCGCCTGCGGCGTCACGTTGCTAAAGGGCGGCCTGGGGGCGGCCGGGCCCGGGGGTGGGGGGGTGGCTGCCGGGTTCCTCTCGGATGGCGCCAGAGCCGTGCGGCTTTGTTGCTGCTCCTCCCCTCCCCTTTTCTCCCATCCCCTCCTTTTTCTTTCTCTCCATGCTCTCTGTCCAGCTCTGAAATGGAGGTGCCTCCAGCAGATCAGCTACGCAAGCAATAATGGCTTCTGCTGCCTTTCATTGTTTTGTGCTCTTGCCAGACTCGCATTCACTTTGCCCTTCACACAACAATCACAGAATGGCCTCGGTTGGATGGCACCTCAAGGATCACGAAGCTCCAACCCCCTGCCACACGCAGGGCCACCAACTTCCCCATTTCATACCAGCCCAGGCTGCCCAGGGCCCCATCCAACCTGGCCTTGAACACCTCCAGGGATGGACGGGGCACCCACAGCCTCTGGGCAGCTGTTCCAGCACCTCACTGCTCTCTCTGTCAAGAACTTCCTTCCCCCTCACATCCAACCTCAATCAGGCACTGAAAGGCTGCAGTGAGCTCACCCCACAGCCTTCTTTTCTCCAGGCTCAACAAGCCCAGCTCCCTCAGCCTGTCTGTGTAGGGGAGCTGCTCCAGTGCCCTCATCATCTCTGCGGCTCTCCTCTGTTCCCTCTCCAACAGCTCCCTGTCTTTCTCGGACTGGGGGCTCCACACCTGGACACAGCACTGCAGATGTGGCCTCACAAGAGCAGAGTAGAGGGGGACGATCACTGCCCTGGCCCTGCTGGCCACCCCTCTTCTGCTGGCCCTTTCCTGAGCCCCAAGTATCAGCAGTGCCCGGCTGCTTTTGCTGCAGAGCCTTACTATCCAAGAGCACCAAGGCTTGGGGGAAAACCTCAGCAGCTACCTGTGTGCTGAGGGAAGATTTCGTGCCCCAGCCTACACACAGCCCGGCTTTCCCCGCTCTGCGCTGCCGGCGTCCCCTGCAGCCCCTGTGCTGTGACAAACACCAGCGGGGCTCGGGCCCAATGCCCGCTCACATCCCCACGAGGCAGAAATCTGAAAACATGCAATCCCAGCCTACCTCCAGCCCCCAGGAGCAGGTGACCCATTCCTTTCTACGCTGGTGCTTCGTAACACAGAAGGAAGGACCACAGGACTACCATCTCTTTAAGTCGTTTTATAAAAGGATTTGACTTACTGAGATACTGTTACAGTTACCTGAGTATTTGAAATTACAATACAAGGAAATTTCGACAATGAATTTCAGTACAGTATTTTACAATCCAGTGCTGCTGATCCCAGTTCATGTCCTAGTTCACTAGAGCATATATATACAAACTATGATTCTTGAAGAAAATTAAAAAGACACCCGCAAGAAAAGGGGGCTGGAGATACCAGTGTAACGACGAGCTGAAATCACAAATTCAGGGCAGCATGTAGTGATAATGCAAACAAGAAAAATTAAACAGGTTTTTTGTTTTCAGTTTTTTTTCTTTTTCCGGAACACAAACAAATGCATTAGAACACAAGCTTCAGCGCTAGATCAGATGAAGACAAGACGCATTTACTGCGCAATTTATATACAAACACTTCCTGAGCTACCTGGAGCAATAAGGCTTCGTTACTTTAGATCAGCAGCTCAGCATTTCATTCATTGTTTCATGTCATTCTCGTAAGGCAAAATTCTAAATAGAAGTTATTTTCATGCTTGAAAATCAGGATCAATTGGCAGCTTCGTATGACCACGTATTTGTTACGCAGTATGAATTGACACAGCTCAGGCTGCTAAAGCAGTGGTGGGAGTAGCAGTGGGAGACAAATTCATTAACCTCTGCTGAAAGTCCAATATCATCTGGGATAGCAGATGCTGTGGGTCATCCACGTGATGTTTCCACCACATCCCCATAAAGAACAGAAAAGTGCACTGATGGTTCATACTGACAGCATTTTATTTCTACAGAACACGCTGTAAAAAATGAACAGACTTGTTAGCTTACAAAGTAAAACGTTTAAGTAAACTTTACTTCAGACTTGAAGAGCATTGCCAATTCACCACGCTAGTACTAGCTTCCTTGAATTTCTGGCCAAATACAATGTTTCACAGACTTTTTTTTTTCAGCTGATTCTTTGTTTGCAGTATTTCAAAATCATTTCTAGTGCTTGGGATATCCAGCCCCCTCTCCCCATCCTAATACAGCAGGAAAGACACAAACATGCCACTTAAATTAAAGAAAGAAAAAAATGGAGTAAGTGGAATCAGAGACTGCAAAAATATATACAAGCATTTACCTTTATCCTGAACTAAACATTTCAACCATAAAAATACTAAACAGCCATGCCCTATAGAACTAGGGCTAAGGCTATTTCAATTATAACTATTTTTTATTTTAAAAATATAGGGCTGAAAGCCTTTTGGGTGATATTTATACATTACCAACATTTCTAGGTTCCCTACACGAATCATAAATCATTATGCAGAACACAAACTATTTTTTGTAGCTTAATTTTGCATTATTCTGTTTAATTCACTCTCTCTCGTAAATACGTTAGATAACTAGATTTCACGGTAAGAATTAACATAAACAGAATATTTATAAGGCTTTTTCTTCTCCTTGTGAGCTGTATACGGTAAAATAGCCAGCAACGCTTTGAACTTGGCAGATTTTCCTCCTAGTAAAACTGTGACGCAAGGTTAGCCTTCATCGCCAGTGAAAAGTCAAAGAGGAGAACCCCCCCCCCCGTATCATCAGAAACTCCCACTGCTCTTGCTAGAACACGCGTGACAAAAAGAGGCATCTACTCTAAGGTCTTTTCATTCTTCTTTCCAATGAGCTTGTATCACTTCGACTTGAAAAACTCTTTCAGTCAGTTAAAACTGTAAAGTTTTGGTTCTTAAAAAGCCTGAATCAGATGTTCCCTCTGGCAGTTTAGACAGAAGGAAGGAAATACTCTCTTCAAGACTGGAGGTTCGCTTCTAGTTTCCCGTTGTCCTGGTTCAGCTCCAGCATA
Organism: Perdix hodgsoniae; assembly: GCA_035772895.1. NCBI lineage: Eukaryota > Metazoa > Chordata > Aves > Galliformes > Phasianidae > Perdix > Perdix hodgsoniae. The sequence continues at coordinate 6,026,222 of JAPSGF010000017.1, read as the reverse complement.
CAGAAGCCTCTTCAAAACAGCTGCTGTCCCAGCACTTTGAGCTACGGTTATGCTTTCACTTGTGCTACGTGCTACTTCAAGTGCCACATTTCTGACTGTGGCTAACAGCCATCTCGACTCACAGAAGTTCCCTTTCCTCCCTTCGGATAAGGAAAGAGCTGACCATACCTGAAAAGTGCATTCAGTCTAAAGGAGCAATAAAATGTCACTGTAAACCAGAAGAGAACTGAATATCAGCAGATTCTAAAAGGAAGCAAAAGATGTTATTAATCCTGTAAGAACTTGTTACAAAAGTTACTAGCTGTGTAAGCAGCTTAGGGTGACCTAGCATAGAAACTTTCCCCAAGAACTTGTTCTAATCTTGATACAACTGTTTTCTGATGCTCTAACATTTTCAAAGTCTGGAACCCATGTATAAACTTCCAAGTCCTCTGAGCCTTAGCTAACGCGGCGTTCATCACCAAAAATGATAAGTATTATCATCTTTAAAATCCATCCAGCTATTTTGTACCTCTTCCTGAGAAACCAACAGAGTCTTCAGAGAAAACTGACTGCAACTTGGAAGAATAACACCGAGCATAATGTCCATTAACACTTCCCACAAGAAACATCAGCCTGCCAATGGGAATCTAAATGGAATCAGTGCAATCCCATGTGGTCTGGTCCTTTGCAAAACAAGGGGAGAAGCACAGTGTTAACATAGTTGTAAAAGTGAGATGTGTTACACAGAAAAAGATCAGAACTCTTCGGAGGGCACAAGCAAATGTTCCAGCAACTCTGGGCAGGCGTTTATTTTGCTGAAATCAGCAAGACTGTGAGAAAAACAAAGCAAAGCTACGCCCTGGATTTGTGCCACAGTTTGACATCCCCTTCACAGCAGTCTGAGTCCCACTGGCATGTGAGCAGACTCCAGGCAAGGAAAAACAGTCCAGCCACGCTTGAGTTAGAAACACAGCTTAAGCGATGAATTGCTCACAGTAGGCAGAGGACGGTTACAAGCTGGCTCTAATAACACTGCTGTAAAGAGGTTATGATGTTGCTGCAGCATTGCAGCTACTAATGAACTTCCCAGTGCATCAGTAGCAAAATATGCTACTAAAAAGGAAAGACAAAACTATTTTAAAAAACCTGTCAGTCATTAAGGACACATTCTAAGTACTGAAAGGTAAAACAAAGCAGAGCCCAAAGCTGTATTCAACCTCTACTTGGGTCATAATTCCTTTGTAGCCATATCTGATTGCTCTTTTGATTTCTGAAAGTGCTCAGTAGAAATCCAGACTTAATGTGGATAAACCTCAGGATAACATCCATTGACTTACACGCTAGTATTGTTAAATAAATCCAAGTCAAGTCTACTTTACAATGAAGTGTGCAACAAGCAGAAGTGAAGAAGAACATCGTGTTGAGTTCACATTCTTCAAGGTGCAAATCACAGCTATTCCTGCCCAAAGCCTTCTGTTTCTTCAATTGCAAATAACAGCTTTTCCTTCAACTGCTCATAATTCTTATAGGGTGGAAGGTCTAAGCGATTGAAACTGAAAACAAAGAAAAACCTTAAGTATTGTAGAATTATTTAAAACACCAAAAATCCATTAGAACACAGGCATATCAACTTTCCTGTTTAGAGGGATAACTGGATTTATACGCTCTGAAACAGCTGTATCTTGATGTGCATTTATCTATGAAAGTGAGGGTTAAAGCACAAGCACTCAAACAACAGTAATTTTCCAGAAATGGTGATGTACTTAGTAAGAAGTCTCTCTTTCTCTCTTGTATTTGAAATTTAAAATTTGAGCATTTTCACAACGCACCAGTGTAACTGAGAAACTGAGCAGAAGCTACAAGTTCTCTAGCGAAGAGGGAGCACGAGTGTGGCTGTTTGTTTTCACTGCCAAGACAGATCAATCCCAAACTCCTTAGAAAAAAGTACTACTTATTCTCGTTTTCAGTATTGTTCAAATCCATGGCATTTACAATGGAATCAGCTCCACGACAAAACTCTTTTTCAGAAGTTCAACTATCATTCACAAAGCTTACTGGCATAACCCAGTGTTTTGCTTCCACACAATCTCAGCCACTTTCATACATTACCCACTTACTAAAATCTCCAAGCAGACTGTCATCAGTAAAAACAGAACCGTAATACAATTTTATCCTATGTACTTACCAGGTGTGACTTCTAGGTAACCAGTTTTCCTTCCCAACTTTCTCAATACAAAATTTTTGGGGTCCATTGCTCCCTGCAAAAAAAATCAAATAATTAAGTCTCAGGTCTAGCTGCCTACATATACCAGTAGGTAATACATGACAATTGCGTGTGAAAGGCTTGAAGAGAAAACAAGACTTTAACTGCTTGCAGAGACCAAAGACATCTGTCTTCCCCTATATCTCTCTGAAGAAACCCACACAGCGAAATGCTGAAGTATGTAGTGATTTTGAAAGAAACTCAATCACCGATTCACATAATTGCTTTGGTAGTGGAAGGAATCTCTGGAGTTTACCTGGTCTTTCCACTCTGATCAAGCAGAGATGCCCAGAGCAGGCCAGGACCACGTCCAAACCATCTATCAAATCACTGATGTAAGGTGTGTGTTAACATTCCCTCCATCCCTTTTCCTGTCACAGCTCTAGCAATATGCAAGACTCAGAAAAAAGAGTCAATATAAATTCATACAAAATGCCCTTAGACATATAGCTTGGTCCTTACTAAACAAAGGAATTCATATAAGCGTAAAATGCATTAAAGAGGGCTTGTTACCCATGAGGTCAGCAAATCCTCCCACAGGTAACCTGCATGTTCCAGTAACGAACTGTAGAAGTCTCATTCTCTTCTCGTTGTCTATTTCTTTCACAAACTGAAAAATAATTAACAATGATGTAAAACTTAATCTTTACACTTTCACTTCATGATCACTCTCAGAGTAGCTGGATCAGCAGCAATAATTTATATTTACACATTACAAATCTGTTGAGTAATTCTGACTGTTGCTCACTAAAAAGCTGTTGCTGTGCTCTTCTGAGGAAAAAAGCAGTCTACAAACCTGCCAGAACCACAGTATCTGTCTGCTGGTTCTGGTATAATGCCTGTAGATGGTATGCCTCTGCCAGTCATTTAAATCAATTTCTTGCATTCCACACAGGAGCACCTTTAGGGGAGAAAAAGGATAATAAACGTGAAACTACAAGCTACTGCTTTGCTTTGACAGCAAGACAACTGTACTCAAACTCTGCTGTACTTCAAAGCACCTGCAGTCACAGTGTACTCACTTTTAAGTTTAAACTTGAAGACTTCCACAGCAAATAATAACAACCGCTCACAAACAAGACTGGGAGAGCCCACAAAATTGAAAAGCCATTCGTGACAATGTTTGTATTTAGACATTCAAACTAGGAACATGTACTTTGTCACTGCCTATCCATACAATTCTGTGCTAGCAATAAGATGTTTTGCTTCAGAGTATAATTTTGAGAGATCAAAAGTAGCTAAAACCTGGTCTGCTCAGTAATGTGATCATCCCCTGATATTTGGTTTTTACCTCCCTTTCTTTCAAATGACTCATTCTTTAAACACAAGCAAATCGCACTGTCAAGGATTTCAAAAGCAATCAGTCACAAAGTTTATACTGGCAGAATCTTTGCGCTAGAAACGTGTAAGTTGGTAGTGAAGAAGAAAGTGAAGAACACCAACCAAACACTAACCAACACGTAAGGTTTCTCTCACACATTCTCAAAACACAGCTGTCAGCCTTCGTGAACTCTGCTCTTCAGACACTGGCTGAAATGTAAGTATTACGTGTCACAACCCGGATCTGGCAATAGTCAAAGAATCCTTTACCTCCAGCTCCTTCGCATCAAAATACTGCAGGTACTGCTGCGGCAGAATTTCATTGAAGCCTTCAAAAAAAGCTTGTGTCTGTTCCTCAACGCCTCGGGAAAGTCTCCATTCTGCTACCAGCCTGTAAAAGATACAGACGGATCATTTAAAGTGGGCTCTGCTAACCTAACAAGTTAACCTTTGTTAGTTTATTTGGAAATTAACTGTAAGCTATGTTAAGAACAGTTATGGAAAGTCTGGAAAGTTCTGGGGATAGAGCACTGTGTCGTTGTATTTGCAGCCTTCACTCTGTGCAAACAGTTTTAACTTAAAACCCTATGTTTCCAACCACTCTGCTATGGAAAGCATTTTAGGCTCAAACAGGAGGCAGCATCTACTCACTGATGATATTAATGAGAGCACAGCAGTCCCCAGGTATTTGGAGAAGGAAAAAGCAACGCAGAGCTAGATTCACCTAATGTTGTCCCCAGAAATCTCAGTCATTATCCACGACAAGGTAACATCTAGGTCAGGTGGTACTGGTGAAGATAAGTAGGACTGCTAGCTTACCAAGAAACGACTATGTCCATTTGGAAAGTTCCATATTTGTTTCTGTTAATCATGAAACTTTGCTCTGTGGTAGAAACTCCACTCTCCATTAATAAAAAGGTGAAAAGCAGGCAGGAGACCCAAAGAACCTGAACCCAGGGAGAAGCAGATATTATGCTGAATTCAAGCCTACCCTGTCAGGAGAACTGGAATCTAAAGGAGAGATGAAACTCTGGGGAATGTAACACAGCAGGTATTTTGAGACAAAGCATCTCATCACTCATGTTTTTCCTTCTGTAATCACTCACTCTTAGGCTCCTTTCCTTGCTTTAATCCATTCTGGTACTGCTACATCATCATTCCTCATTTACGACAGTACAACACATCACATTGGTCAGAATGCTGCCTTCTTACAAATGCCAAGACATAACAGCACTGTAAGGGCAGTTCACATGGAAGCTAGTCTCAAAACTACGCATTTTTAAGTTTACCACAAAAGCATCCAAAAATGTTCTTTGGTTAAAAACGAGCAACAGCATAAATGGCTGGATACAATATCAGCAGCCTACAGAACCAAAACGCGAATAATAAATGTGTGCAACGGTATGGTGAAGCACCTGGTGTTCACATTTGTTGTCACAATGTTCTGCTAAATTTAATTATCTCTGGGAAAAAAAACAAGTGGAGCTTCTACTAAACTTAATCTTCTGGGAAAAGTAATATATTTTTTAAAATATTTCCATCAATATTTTCCTTTCTCACACAAAAGAATCTGAACGACTGCCACCCTTTGCCAATATCAGTAATTATTCAGAGACAGAATTTCAATAATGCTTCATATTACATAGTGTGACAGTATTTTCTTGATTGTGCTAAAAGAAATGGGAGAGAGAAGAGTATTTTAAAACCTTCATTTAAACTTACCTAATATATTCTTCTTTGTTTTCTTCCGTCACGAGAATGTTGCTCCCATTTGGTTTCAAATCATGGCTTTTGATTTCACCGAGAATTTCTTTATCAACTGAGAAAAACATTTCCAAGCCACATTCTTCAATATCATTCTCTCTGCAAGGAAGAAAATGTAACTATAAATAACCAGGTCCAGACTGCATGCAGTAGAAGAGATGGGTAGGAAGAATCTTAAGGACTTTTCTTAACTGCTTAGAGCTCAAGAATCAAGTTAAAGAAATGTTACACAACAACTGTGGTTTTCTAAGATTTACAGACTTCACCTCACTGATGTGCTTAAGCAAACTGTGCACTAGGTACAGGAATATCCTTAAATTCATCTGTCACTGGGCTGACAAATTACCCACCGCCTCTAAGCGGAATGCCTATGGAATACAAAAATCTTTCAACTGATGACACTGTTGTGTGTTTCATTACCTGCTGCCTTGCCAAGTAATAGCAGATAACAAGAAAAAGACTCAGAATGCTTAATGAATTATCTTCAACTCCAGTTTATTTATGGGACTCTCTTGTAAACATATCAAAATATCCCAAGCTCCTAAGTGAACAAAATAATGCAATCCTGAGAAAGAGGAGTTTTCTCATTAGAGTCTTCAAACTAAGTTCAACAAACACTGCTCAGATCTCTGTTCTCTCTATATGGCTAAATAGCCAGAATAACAGGTGCAACATTGCCATTTCTATGTTGGTATCTGCTTCTATATAGCAGTGATGCTCATACGCAGGGGTGCTGTACTGGGGCAGGCAGGGACAAGGCTGCTGTCCCCACAGCAGCCACACGGTGCTGTACTCTGCACTTGCTGCTAGAGCAGCACTGGTATAACAGCCCTGTTTTGGCTCCTGCCAAGCACTGCTGGCACAGCATCAACTCCGCAGCCCCTGAGCCACCAGGCTGGGCGTGGGCAAGAGGAGGGGGAAGGGACATCAGCAGGGCACTGATCTACACTGACTGAAGGGATATCGCACACCAGATGATGGCACACAGCACAAGGAGCTGGGGAAGGGCCACAACATGTACTGAGGCCCTGCTTCCCAAGGGATGGCCAAACACTGCTTTCTGCTGAGAGAAGCTGTGGATTTCCCATCCCGGGGGTCCCCAAGGCCAGGCTGGATGGCACCCTGGGCAAGCTGACCTAGTGGTGTCTGATCGAGTGGCTGGCAACCTTGCTGGCAGCAGTGGAGCTGGAACCAGATGGACTCTGAGGTCCCTTCCAACCCAGGCCATTCTGTGATGAGCAGAGGATAATTGTTCTCTCTCCTTCCATGGCCTTTGCTCGATGGTCTTCTTTTTCCTCCTTTCCCTTTAAATTGTCCTTATCTCAACCTATGAACATTTTGTTCATTTATTTTCCAACCACATTCTCTCTCTTCCCTCTTCCTTTGAGGAGGGGCAGTGACAGCATGGTGTGGTGCTGTTCTGTTGACAACTGGTGTGAAACCATTTGATGAATATTTCCCCAACATAAAATGTAAATGCCATGAACTATAAACACAGAAACATCAATACTGAAAACATCACCGTGATGCAGTTAGTGCTGTGATGCAACGGTGCTTCTCAAATTGATCTCTCCAAAATACAATACAAAACCTCAGGAGAGCTGGTGGATGGCAAAGTAAAATTACTTCTTCCTTTCAAATGAAAGACACCTGCTCTGAATGACCCAGCTTGAGCAGAGGGGCCTCACTAGAAGAACTCTCAAGGTCTTTCCAAACAAAGTAATTCTGCAGATTTTCTGAAAACAGTGGGAACGAGGAAAACAAACACCTAATAGGCAGAACAGAAAGTGATTCAACATTACTGCAAAGCTTCCTGGGAACTTGCATCATTTGCTTTTTTGGTGATTAATAAAGTGGTACCCTCCCTGCCAGCTGTGATTTTCTTTTTTTTGACTGCACATTTACAGTCATTTCCTTCAGCAGTGCTGGTAAGCAGGTCCAGCTACTGACCTCTGCATTTAGAGCTCAGTGCCCACTGCTGAGAGCTCTGAAAGTTCTCCTCTGAAATGCTCACATACCTCCGTGTTTACTCAAAAGGGGCAAAGCCTTTCATGGACTCCAGATTAGAAGACTTCTGTATCAGTACAAATACTGTAATTGATATATAGTTTCTATTTTCTCTAGATAGCTTTCAGAAAAGTTCTTGCTGCAGCCCTCAGTTTCCTCATTGCTTTTTTTCCTGAGGCAATGAACTAGAAGGCAAAAAAAAATCCAAACAGCCAAACTAGCCAAAAAGAAACCCCCTCAAAATACTAAGTGTGAATTAATAAAAGCACGGGTAGGCAGCAGAGTGCAGGAATTTGAAACTAACACTTAGAGTGAAATGCAAAAGCTGTTTTTGACAACTTCTGAGTTTCCCAGCTCCCTACTTCCTATGCAAGCTTCTCCTGGTAGGACTGCTGGTCCTACTTGGAAACTACTTGGAAACAAAAAGTGTGAGTAAACTTTTTGTACTTGGAAAGCTCACACAAACTATCGCCTGAATGCTGTTTGGCATTGCTGCACACTATGAAGTAAAGGTGAGGAGAAAAAAGTAATCTGTAATGTCTACAAGTCCTCTTCACTGCCATTGACAAGCAGCTTAGTTCTGATATTCAGAAGGCTCTGTGCTCTCTTTTGATTACAGTAACACATGCATCAAAAGAACTATACAGAGAATGAATACAACACACTTCTGCACCAAAAGACCTTCAAGCTGCCAGATGTTATTAAAAAAACCAAAACACTGCTTTGAAATGTGCAAATGATAGTGCTGAACAGGTGTCCAGCTCACTACACAGACAAATGCAAAGAGGTGACTATGCTTACAAAAGGTTAATGCTACTCCTTCACTCTTAGACTCTCCACAGAACGGGAATGGAGTGACATTGTTCTTAAGGTAAATTTTGTTACACATGGTACTTACTAGCATTTATTCACAAGTTCCTTGCCCCTTGATGAAAGACCAATTAGTATAAATTTCTTTCCTGTAGCTTCCTTTCTCTCACTGTTGCATTTGCTTGGTTTCTAAAACCCAGTAAGTCACAGGATAACAAATGGTGGATTCTTCTTGTAAAGAAAATTATACACACCTACTTGAGATTCTTCACTTACAAGAATCAAGCCTTCGATCTTTTTTCCCTTTCAGGTCTCAATTTCCATGGCATCTTTACTCAAATACCAACTACTGAAGTCTCCTAATGAAATGTGCACTTACTACACCTTCTGGCAGCACATCACCCAGCACAGACCGTGTGACTTTTCCCAACTGATCCAAAACTCCTATTTCAACTTGCAAATATCTCAAAAGCTCTTTTCACCCTTTCTTCCTTGCTTACGATAACAATCCCAAGATTCATCACCAGAGACCCACTACTTTTCATCTTTCATGCTTCTGCTTTTTAAAAAATGCATTCATCTCCTGAGCTCTTTAAAAAACGCTTCATCATTCTTGAGTGAAATACATTTTACCTCTCTAGACACATAAACCAGCCCAAGTTTTCAGACTTTTAAAAAAAATATTAGCTATTATTATAGCAGTAGAAATTTTAACTGACTGCTTATCCCTTCTACTCCTCAGCCCCCAATTCCTGCTTTTAACTGTCAGGAAAAAAAAACTACCACTGTTATTTGAACAAACGGTGCATAACAACCCTGGAATCTTGCTCGTGTAAAATTAGTACCGAATTACAATGCCTTAAAACTAAATGCAGTTTAAAATTATTTCTAAGCAGTAGTTTTATGACATTTCCAAAACAGTTCTCGTCTATAAACTCCAGATCCTTTCTACTTACTGCTCTCTGGAGAGGAAATCTGCAAAGGAGTGAAGGAGGACTTAAAAAGAATACGAACGTAGAGCGTACAAATGATTGACAATGCATACATGGAAGGCTAGATGTAGAAATGGGCTTAAATTATTCACCTTGGAGCAAAAAAGCAACAACAGCTAGAAAATATACAAGAATTAACTTGAAATCCTAGATATTAAGTGTTTAGTAAAAAATGCAGGTACAACTGACATAAGAATGACGTGACAGCCAACAATAGGCTACATTTTCTAGCTGCAAGTTACTGTAAGTACCAAAGTGCTTTCTAACTAAATCAGCTATCTTAAAGCAGTACTGAAAGGACTTTTGCTGATTTCTTTGGCTGATTTCCAGTTTCAGTGGAATTTACTCGTGTTATTAGTAACAGCATGCAAGACTACCACTTCTGTCTAGCTGGATTTATTAAAAAAAGAGTAAAAATGGAATGCAAGATGCTATGGAGAAAATGCAAAGAAGTCCTGCATATCTAATTACTTGTGTATCTTAAATGTTGGTTAAAGTACCATTACTATTCTGCAACTGACATACCCTACTGCTCACTGGTGGTTTGGGTGTTTTTTCAGTAATAAATTTACATTTCCTTTCTGGCATAAGTGAAAAATAAACATTTTATTGCCATTTCAAGAACAAAATCAAGTCAAACTCACTTTACCCAGATGAGAGAGTTGTAAAACTCTGGGTCAACAGATTCTAAATCCTTGAGTCCTACTGGCTTGTTTAAGATACGTTTATAGAACGGCAGAGAGAAACCAGTGTCAATGAATTTTCCATGGAACAAAGCCTGAAGAACATGAAAACAGACAAAATAATGCAAAGGATGACTGAATACTCAATATGACAACATTCTGTACTGTGAACCAACGAAATTTGAGAGCTCAATATTAGAGCAACCCCGAATATTATAGCTGCTAATACATTTGACTCATTTATACTCATAGTAGTTATATCCAAACACCTCATAAAAATTTTAGCTCAGAGATGCATTTTTAATTATTCATTTGATGACAAAATATTTAAAGGAAAAATTCCAGAGATAACTTTTGTTTTTGAACGTACCATGGCAATGAATCTTCCAATAAAACGGAAGTATTTCAGATGGTCTGGATTAATGTAAGAGGCTGGGTTTATCTGTAAGCAGTAGTTATCTTTTCCAGCATATTCAAACAGGCAATACATTGGGTTCAAAACTTCATGTGACAACAAAAAGAACCATTCCCTGAAATCACAAACAACCAAACATACATTTCAAAAGATTAAAAATGAGCTGAACAAACTGATAAGCTGAAAGTTGACCTAGAAGCTTGCCAACACAACTGGTCAAGCCGACTTCTTTCCCAGAAAGTATTTCTAATCTGAACTGAAACTAACGAAAATGATGATTTAGTAAGCAAAGACACAATGTTATCCTACCATCAGTGGCTTGGAAAATGACTCCCCATTTTAAACAGGCAATCGAAATGCTATCGTGGGTTTAAAATGTAAACTTCCAGGCAATGCTAATTAAGTTATGCCCTTCTCATTACATTCACATAGGAGGTTTGACTTGAAAGTAGATTTCCACCTATTTGCAGTAAACCTCTACTGTGTTTATCAACAATCATGATAAAGGCAATAAACTGTGCATCTGCTAAGACAGATAAAAGCAATTCCTGAAGTGAACTGAAAAGAGTCTTAAACAGTTTTAAGGCATGCAGTGATATTCTAAGGAAAGATTAGGAATGAGCTTTGCTAATATTCTGAAAGCGCTGCAGTCCAAGGATGGACTTTAGAGTAGCCTTCAGAAAAACATGCAGGGAAAACCATTATTTGTCATTTCAGTTCAGCTTACCTTGCAACACCTCCATAATCTAAGCCTTCTTCACCAGGGAAAATAACCCACAAACGTCTCCGCAGATCCTGAGGGCTGAAGCTCATTATCTTAGTAAAAGAAAAACAATCCATTTACGTGAAGAAAACAGCTACAAACAGTGGCTGGGCATATTAGTATTTACTATACCAAGCAGCATTCAATGAATCACGAATTCATGAAATAGTAGAATCATAGAATTGCTCAGGTTGGAAAAGACCTTAAAGATCAGCAAGTCCAACCACAACCTAACCATACCACCCTAACTCTGACAGCCCTCTGCTAAATCATGGCCCTGAGCACCACATCCAAACAGGTTTTAAACACATCCAGGGATGGCGACTCAACCACCTCCCTGAGGAGCCCATTCCACTGCTTCCTGTGACAAAGTTGTGCCTGATATCCAACGTTCATCACATTTGAGGGGTTAGTAGCAAACACGTTTCCACAGATTAACAAGAAAGAAAATAATCATTTGCAAATTAAACATTCATGCTTAGGCCAGCAGTCAGCACATAAGTACCTGACAAAAAAAACAGAAAAAAAAAAAACCAGCCAAACAATAACACAGGGCCAAAGTAAATAAATTCAGGATTTTTAGAATACAATACTGAATGGTACCTGAGTGGCACCCAAGTTACAAGCAGGGAAGAGAAGATGCAAAAAGCAATGGAAAAAAAAAACACGTAGAATCAAATTGTTTGCAATGACAGGCATAGAATTTGTATTAAAAATTCTTTTAAAATCTCTACTAGTCTGTAGTTATCATCACAGCAAATTTTGTATTTCCAACACAGATGACTACTAATGCCAAATGATTAACTAAACAAGTTAGGTCTCTGTGGTTATGTCATCTAAACTAGTGATCAAGCAGCATGTTTTCTTAAACGTTCCAAGTTTTGTCGACATTTACATGGTTATATTATCTCTCTCTTGCTTCTTTCTAATAATAACATAATTTTATTACCTCTACAATTACTATAAAATGACAAAGTGCAATTTTAGAAATTAGTTTGGAGTCAATTTTCAGTTCCAGGCCTTGTTTTGCCTGCTGCTAGCCCCCTTTATTATTTGACCATGCAGAATCTCATGTTGCTTCTGCACGTCCAAATTTGTTTCTCTCTATCAGACTGAAAACCAGCTGCTCTCAGCTTCTATTTAACAAGCAATGGAAGCGGTTATTGCCACAATTAACATTAACAAAGTAAAAGGAGAATTCCAAAGCACTTACAAATACTGAGCAGAAATAAATTTTAAGCATGGTTTAGGTCTCTAAACATTGTGAAATGCTGCTACTATTAATCATTGTTTCCTTGTTTTCTTTCAACCACTTCATTACTCTTTTGAAGATCTCTAACACTGAGACAGAGTTCAGCTTAATGTATTTTGGTACAAAACTGTGCTTATGTAACACAGGATAAGCGTGCCAACACAGCACAGCATAACAACTTCCAGAGGAGGGGGAGCTGCACTCTTCCCAAAACAAACTCAACAGGTTTTAAAGAACTTTGTGGAAAAAAGAAATGATATATGTATATATATATATGTATTTATATTTGGTTCATGGACACAGTGACACCTGGAGACAGAATTTCACATTTTTGCATGACCTTTAGATATACAAGCATGGCTGTATGCTAACTGTTAGTTTCTGTTGGTCTCTATTCAAATAACATTATTAAGGTGTCAGGGCAATAAGAATGACACACAGACAACAGATTTCTTCAACTTCTCCTCATGCCCACTACTGATATGTTTCAGTACAATACCTGTTGAAATGAGTCTTCAAATAATGTTTTTCTGCTCACTGTGATCTTTATGTGCTGTGGCATTGCCAGTTGCTGAAATGACATTTTTCAGAGGTGAGATACACAATCACTTCATGTTTCCAATACTGTTTTAACTGTAGTTTACTATATACATTGTTTTAAGAGGTAAAAGTAGATTTCACTAATCCATATAAGCAGCCAGCAAGACACTTTTGCTTTAATTTACTCCAAGAACAATTGCTTCCACAACTGAGATCTACAGCAAGGTACACAGGCCTTCTGGTCCTGCTTTGAACAGCTTCAAAGTGTACTCTGCCAGAACATTGGAAAACATTAAGATCAAACACACAGTCTAAATCAGCAGGCCTTCCAGCACAGCATTTAAGACAAAAAAAACATTCTATGGTTATTCTGTGCAAAGTGAAAAATTAGGCTCCGCTCTGCTTTTTCGAATTACAATTCACTGACTTTTGAAAACGGAACCAGTTAAAACTAAGACTTTTTCCAAGGTACCAAGTTACATAATCCTACAGTATTTGCAGAATGTAAAGGACTGGCACTGCAATTTGCTACTACCTAAGGACATACTAGTCTGTCACACAGGATATTCTTCCAAGCTTAGACATACACGTTCTATGTCAGACACCTTGCACTTTCTTTCAGCAGCATTTGTGCAGAAACTACATCGTGTATTAACCGTATTAATTTTAAAATACTGTGCTTTCAGACATTCACTTACTAACAGCATAAGGAAATCTGCATTCTTAAATTCAGCAGTTTGCAAAATAAACTGTAAATAAATGTAGGTTTTCTACACCAAGTTTTAAAGCTGCCTTCCCACTTGCATCAGTTTATGCAGGCCTGCTGTTTACTCTCCCCTTTTTAAATTCACTTAAAGTAGGTTGATTTAATTTGATTAATTTTATTTGTAGAGCGTTGAATCCGAATCATTTACAGCAAGTCAGCAGAACACAAAAAAGCAAACAAATGTTCCCAACAAACAAATCCATACCTGACACCAGAATCGGAAATAATGGACCTTTGCCTTGAAATCCCGTACATAGGCTATGTGGGGTCCATTGTCTCTGGAACCAATGCAAGAAGAAAGAATTTCAAGAGCGTTTCCGTAATTTAAGAGAAAGTCTGCTACTTTATTGTCTATGTAGCTACATGGTTCAGTTCGCTTTCTGGCTGGATATTCTTTTCACTTGAGAATGTTGGATTTTTTTGTTTTTAAACTAAAAAAACCTCTCCTCTGTAAAATGTAAAGTGTATATGCAGTATTTTTTCAACAGTATCTACCTATTAGTTGTATTTAAAAATGTATTAAGAACAGAATGTCATTAACCATTTGGTTAATTTAAGTTTGTACTTAAGTTCTGATTTTATTTCCATTTAATCTCCTAAAATGCAAAGAAAGAAAAGAGTGTATTTACAAAAAGAAGGACTAGTAAATGGAAGAGAAGGGTCTGGTCATTAGAAGCACCAATGCACCTCATGTCATATCTACTAGTTAGCAAGGGGAATTCTGAAGCGCTCAAAGCACTCCTCTTCAGGAGGAGTTATCAGCAGACTAAAAAAAAAAAAATTAGAAGTTTACACGTCAAACTTCCTGCACACAAAACAAAGAGGAAATCAACTTTTAAAACTGATGGCTGTTGAACTTCACATTTAAAAGCTAGTAGTCGAAAACCACTTACAGAGCAGACTTGCCCGTGCGCGGATCTATGTATGTAGTGGTTCTTCTATTGTGATCCACAAAATACGGAATGCCATCCACAGTAAATCGCATTTCCCAGCCCTCAGGTAAGGGTTTCTCATTTAATTGACTGCGAGTACAAGAAAATACATGGGAACTTCATGCAACTTCACACAATTAAGGCAACCCATCAGTGACTGGAGGCAGTAAAAATTCTAGCGGATCTAGAAGTGCGGACTCAAACTTTCCATTCAACCTTTATTCTGCCTTTTTCTCTCCAATTTTCAAGTCAGCTCTCAGACCACAGGGACTGTTTAAATAAATTTTTAGCTCTTTCAGTTGCATCATCTAGAATAACTGCAAATAGAAACTGACATTTATTACATTTTTACCCTTAAACTGACTCTGCCTTAGTAAGTAGCTTTAGCTAACTCACACATAATTGCAGTAGCCAGAAGCTTCAAGTGTTTCAGAATGACCAAAATAAAAGAATGTAAAGAAAATACAAACAGCGACCTTGTATAATTTTTTGACAACTTCCAACTCAAATTTGATATCACTGTAAGTGTATCTTGAAATACTTGGAAAACTGGAGTAGTATCTACCCAAGTGTCCCCAAAGACTTTTCCCCATGGAAAGACACTGTAGGACCATGTTTCCAGCCATACATTTGGGTGGTTATTAGAAATAATAGCGTTTGCCATTCAGTTAGCTGCTGCAGATGTGCCTGACATGGAAAAGTCATCATTCTCTGGCTATGGCTATTAGCACCTCCACTTCTCTTCCTCTTGTGGAAAGGAGAGGTGAAGTTGTTTCACCTAGTGGAAATTTTCATCTCACTTACAAAATCTGGGATAAAACATCCTTCTCTCTTCACTTCCTACCTCCGAGAGACAAAGTAACTGGACCCAAATTAAATAGTAATGCAGTAATCAATTACTTGTGGTAGTGTCTCAAATTCTCTTTGTTTTTTTTTCTTTTGCAGTATTTTTTTTTTATTAGTGTTTTATTAAAAAAAAAGGTAAGGAGGAAGTGCTGCAGTTCCTGGAGTTTATGTTTTCATCTCTCTCTCTTTGCTACTGCCTGTTTGATAAATAATATTTTGACTCACAAACTTCTACATCACGGATGCACAAAATACTTCTCCCTCTCCCGCAGCAATACAAATGTACATACAATATATAAAAATAGTAGGAGCTGTTCTGGGGAATTAACTCATTGCTGCTGACCAAGATTTTCCTGTTAACTCTATTATTACTCTCTGATATTTTTGACAATCTCCATTTCAGTGGTATGCTGTAATAATTCACTGTCTGAGAACTGCTTATAGGACATGGGGGAATGGTTTTGAACTGGGACAGGGGAGATTTGGGTTCAATACTGTGAGGAGGTTTTTCACCCAGAGGGTGGTGTCACACTGGAACATGTTGCCCAGAGGAACTGTGGGTGCCCCATCCCTGAAGGCTGGATCCAAGGCCAGGCTGGATGTGGTTCTGGGCAGCCAGGTCTGCTGGTTGGCGACCCTGCACACACAGCAGGGGGTTTAACTGGATGATCTTTAAGATCCTTTTCAACCTGAACCATTCTATGATTCTGTGACAGCCTATGTTTGAGCCATAAGCAGCACCACCTAGCCCTCATTATCATTACTTGGTTACATTTTCACCTCATATTTACAACAAACTGCAATTGATTTCTTACCCCTGACTCCTGGGATCTTCCCACTGCGTGATACGTGTGTTGTGATTGACAAAATACACTCTGCCATTGCTGTCAGTTCTCTTTTCTAAAAAATACAAAACAAAAACAAATTTCAAGGCCTAGGTTACCATACTGTTGAAACATTAAATAAAACAAATCCAACTACCAGAGCCTGCCACAGCCTCACCTGTCTTCAAGTTTCTCCGTGCCTCCTTTGGCACAACATCTTTTCACTTCCATTGACATTACTCCTTACTAGTCTATTCACAAACAGGAGTTTATCTAAATACTGCCAACTGCTAATAACCATATGAAACTGCATCACCACCCAACCTCAGTACAAAGCTGCACTTAAGGTGTTCATGCAGAATTTCTCAGCATCTCAATTATTGCCATGAAAAGATCAGCTTTCTACAACTGAGCAGCTTAGAGCAGTGAGAGTCTAGACACCACAGTAAGAACAGAAACATTTGTGGGAAGGAAACAATTAATCACAAGAGATTCACCTTCATTACACACACTGGCCTTCTGCCTGCACTTCTTAAAAAGCTTTTTCAGGTATTTTTCCAAGTTAAAATGGGGGTATAGTAAAAGTATCAAATGTGTAAGGATTAGAACATAGATAAGATATTTTCCCTATTAAGATCCTTTACTACACTATTTTTTTAGCGCCAAGAAAGAAATAATTGGAAGAAAGCAACAGCAGAAGCTGTTTTCTCCACAAGAAATCCCAGCTGCTTTGACTTTTGCTACACACTTCACAAACCATACAGGCAACGAAGACAAAAGAGGTTGCAGAGCTACATAAACGAATCAAGAAAGTACAACGGAATGTGAACAGCAGTACCATCTTTCATATTCATGTAATAGGCAGGAAATGAAAGTGAATGTGGTCTCCAAGATTCTCACTTGGATAAATATATGTCTGTGATTGAAAACCATTTACAATAAATGCAAAGATTTGGTCTTCTGGATCATTTGGCATTTCTTTACACCATTTTTATTTTGGGAGTTACGAGGCATGCAGAATGTAGAAGACAAATACAGAAAAAGGCCAAAGTTTGACTATTGTAGGTAAAAAGCTCCAATTTGCAGGGAAGTCCGGAAGCAAACACTTGTCTACAGGAGCTACGCTGGCAGTAGAATTCATCTCAATATGGAAATGCAGTTTCATGGCTTCCCAAGCAACATCAGCCTGAAAAACATGCTTTGAAATACTGCGTGTGTAGTGCAATAAAGCACAAGTGAGGGCACAACAATTTTATGGCATGATGCTGCATCTACATAGGAATACAGATCTAAATAGTCATGTTTAAAAAAAAAAAGCAAAAGCCCAACTCTAACTCTGACAAGCAGACACTTGCTTTAAAATTAACAACCCTGAGAGCACTGCCTGTGTATCACGAAACCTGAATTCTCACATCTGCTTCACAGTCACAGCAGAAATTAAGTTTTACATTTTTGTACACATATGCACAAAAAATTGCATTAATTGTAAACTGTTAAACCTGTGAAGTACAAAACCAAACAAATTTATTCCAGGGGGAGGGACAAGTCCAGGAATGATTATTACTTGTCATTATAAAAGCTTTGTAAGGCAGTGTAATTAGTCATTAAAGCATTAAAGATTTCTGCCAAGTTATTTTATCAGCTTTTCTAGGCTACTTTTGTTTAAAAGAAAATCTAGATTATTTTTTCTTTCAAAATTAAATCCAATCAAGTGTTCTGTTAAAACGTCAAATCCTGACAAGGATGTGCAGTTCTGAAGTACATTAGAAACTACAGAGTATTCTGTTTTCTCTCAGTAATTACTGTATCACAACAGCTTCTTTCACACTGTCACCCTATTTTTCACCACTGTCATTAGGCAGGGTTTACCCCCTCTCCCTCCGCCCTGGTTATTTATTGCTCTGAAAAGCACTATTTCAAATCAGTCTTACCCCATCCAGGTGGCAGTGGGCCAAGGGGATCAAATTCTTTGTTCTGAGTGGAAGAAAAGTCCTGGTTCTGCAATTCACACAAACAAATGGTGCATTAATAATGGCCAGCTACCATCCATCTGCTTTCCAGATGTTCTAACACAGCCATCATAAATTATTGAAGTATATATGCATTTTTGTTGATTTTACATATAACTAAAGATGCCAACATTATTTTTTTCCTCAGAAAAAAAAAAAGAAAAGAAAGTAGAAACTGCAAGCAAAGACAGCATACAGTTCATTAGCTAATTTTACAGCCCTTGGCATGCTTCATGAACTGCAGAGCCAAGAAAATAATTATCCTTTGTGAAGTGCCCCTGCCTACACAGAGGGCAATTAGTACAGTGGTACCCAAAACAATCAGAAAGCAAGCCACTTCATTCCTGCATACAGTACTCTTTTCCCTACCACCTCAGAACCTACTCTGATCTTGACAAGCTAGTAGCATTTCAGTTTCTGTAGTCTACTTCAGAGGCACTGCACCTACTATGATAGGCATTATTCCTACTATTCAGAGGCAAACAGTACATTTGCAATTCTGGAAGGTTTATTTTCAATTCCTCTGCCTTGATTACTTTCATTTCATTTTACCCAGAGTAGAAACGTCCTGTGAGCCTGCCTTCCTTCCCAGTCTTTGGCTAAGCCATTGCAAGACACAATATAAATAACACTAATTTTATCAATATTAGACAAATTCAACCAAAGAACATTAGATATATTCAGCTAAAATATATATATATCTGTCAAAACCATCACACTGTCTACAGCCATTGCAGGGACATGGACCAAGGTTACCAATTACTACTTCACACCATGCTACAAGCTCAAAGATACAATACATCTAAAGAATAAGCTGTAATGAAGCCTGGAATCATTGCTGGAAGAAGTCACCCACAAACAGGCTCAAAACAACTCCATAAACCTAGTTTCAGTCTGCAGAAGAGAGAATAATGGGTTCAGAACTCAGAAAAGATGCTTCTCTTAGCTTTGACAGTTGGCATCGTGTTTCTTACCCCATAGATAAACCTCTGATTAAACTGCTGCATGGCTCCTTGAAGCTGACTGCGCTGAAGCTGCCACTGCTCATAATTTCGGACAGACTCTAACGTTGGCCTCTGCCACGTTGTTGTTCTCGTGAAGTGGTCAACGTAGTAAATTCTTCCCATGTTGTCAACTCGTCGCTCCCAGCTTTAAAATATTAAAAATGAAATCAGATCTGCGAGTCCTCAAGAGCAGACAATTGTAATGGTCCAGCAGCACTGACAGGAAAAAGCCATTAGTTTGGAAGCAGACTTGAGGCACGGGCTCGTTAAGAGATGTGTTTTTCATCTTTCACTCTCCACTAACACTACGTAAAGAGCTAAAATCACATGTAATCCTCTCTATGTTCTTCCCACGTCAGATTCATTCCAATTCCTGCACTTCCACTTTTCACAACCCACCTTTCAAGTGCTACACCAAACACTGTCAATACTGTACTGTTACTACTGCATTTACCCCAGCCAATCTGTAAGACAATAATCTGCAGGCTTCTCATAAAAAGACAAGAAAAACTCAGATAGTTGAGTGATACAATACATGATTTATTCATGCTCTTTTCAACAAGTTCAATTTGGTGGGGGGGGGTGAGGGGAGAGATCTACCCCCTCCTCCCCAATATTTCAGTCCCCAGACATCAACACTATCTACAAAACTTCACAGAACAGCTTGGATTGGAAGGGACCTTAAAGACCATCTGGTTCCAATCCCCAAATCTGAATAAAACCAGTATGGTTTTGAGTAAGCTTTAATAATACAGGAACAAATCCTCTAAAAATTAAAATAAAAAACAACTGAATACAACAGTTAGGTTCCCTTTACTCTATGCCAGCCTGATTTGTTCTTTAAAATCTAATTCTCTTTACTGTTCCATGTGCTTTTACTTTGTAACTCCCTGACACGTGAATCACTTAAACCTGAATGAATTGCAATAGAACAATTGTGTTTTCCTTTCAGTATGGACAAAAAAAAAGAATAACAAATGAGAGAACACCACCTGCACAAAGTCTAACATCACTGGCTGTTCTAACAGCTGGAAACACTTAAAAACTAAAGATTCTTTATAAGAGCATAGTAACTTAACAGCTGGGAATCCTAGGACCAGACCAAAGGACTGTAAGCAATAACCTCAGGATAAA
This sequence comes from Perdix hodgsoniae, assembly GCA_035772895.1. Classification (NCBI taxonomy): domain Eukaryota; kingdom Metazoa; phylum Chordata; class Aves; order Galliformes; family Phasianidae; genus Perdix; species Perdix hodgsoniae. Next base: position 6,005,916 of record JAPSGF010000017.1, on the reverse strand, counting down.
TAGGTAACCAAGGGCATTCACGCTCAGGCTAATAGATGTCTTAATCACAAAATACCCTCCTGTGGTTTTGATTCTCTCTTACAGTCAAGGGCGCCTACTGTTTTCACCCATTTATCAGCATACATCCACTTGCTTATTCTTTTGACAAGAAATCTCCATTTCATTATCTCTGACATTCAACTCCTTTCCACACTGTAGAACTCTTCGGAAACAAACTGGATGAACTGTTTGCACTTGCTCACGTTGCAATGTACAAATGTGCTTTCCAGCACATGTAGTAAATTGATAGTCAGTTTTAGATACACCCAGTCCAGGCACATCCAAGGCAATCAGATGCCTTTTCATGGCTTACCTTGGAGGAAGAGGTTCTGGCCGATCCCACGTTGTTCTTTTTTCAACATGATCTACATAATATACTCGACCATGCTGGTCTACTCTTTGCTCCCAACTGAAAATAAAACAACACTTCATCACTTCAATCTCAAGGTGGAATTCCTCCAGCCGCTCATAAGCATGAAGGATACAGCAAAGGATGAGAAACGTCTTGTTCTATAAAATGCTTATCTTTGTAAAACACATGAAGCGTTTAGGACAATCATTTTTTTAAAATTCTCTATATAACCACATTAAGCTTCCGATAACTAAAGCTAAAATTCATGCTTGTGCATGCTGCCTTAGCAAGTAATGTTTCATATTCAATATCAAGCAGATCAGTAATGCACTGAGCACAATCATCAGTGCAGGATAATCCCCTAATAGAATAATACTCAATTAATTTTAAACTCCAAATTATCTAAATGTTGCACACATTGCAGAGAAGCAGTTTGTCATAAGGGCACTGAAGTTGCATTTGCTGAATACGCAGCATTTGGGACGCTGACTTACTCCTGTGTTTGTATCAAACGATACACGTGGGGAAATGCACAGCTGTTTGCCATTTCTAATGAAAGAAAAACGGTAAGGCAACAGCTGATGCTTTCAAAATTGCTTGCACAGTGACCCTGTAAGCACGGCAATCCAAGCCTCGACCACCTTTTGCTTTAACTGCAGGCAAATTATACTGCAGGTAATAACTCACCTATTGCACCACTCACATCAGGAAGCGTTTGCTTTCCCAATAAATAATCTAAATAATCTCCTTGTGGCACGACACCAATCATCTGACAAATTCCACATGGCTATGAAATCTCACTGTGCCCACACTGCTCTCAGGACGTGTGCAATGTATGAACTACCAAACTTAAAGCCACACAGCAGATTATGTCCTGCAACAGTAACTTTCCTTCTACTTACTTACACCAGGTTTCTTACCACTCGACTTCTTGCTAATTGGAAGACAGCAAGTTGGCTCACTATTGAAAACCTCTGTTCCACTGACTTAGCGGTTCACAACAAGCACCAAAACTACCTAAAATTTAATTTCTCCCATGATTAAACCACATAGTTATATACATATAAAAACCATACACATATATACACATATCTATGTGTGTGTATATATATTATATATGTACAGACACACGAAGGTCGACTAGGTCAAACAGTTTAGAAAGCCTTCACCTTACAAGCTTTTGGGAATTTGGTTACAAAGCAACAGACAGATGTTACGTGTGTTTTGGTGTGCTTAAAAGAAGAAAACAGGAAAGGCAGCAGAAAAATCTATTAAACTCGTACCCAGGTGGAAGAGGACCTTGACTGACTGTAGTTAGTGCCTGAGTTGGAGGATTTACTGGCTGCACTTGTCGTGATACCGGAGGTGTGGTGAGTGCAGCAGTTGCAGGAGCTGTTGTTGCTGCTGTTGCCCCTTCAGGGCTCGGTTCTGAAGATGGATTTGCAGCTGCACCTGCCAGTGAACCTGCACTGGCCCCATCATTCTCTGTGGACGTGGATGGAGAACCATTTACACTTCCTATGGCGCCGGACGCGTCAGAAGAAAAAAAAACACAATCTTGAATTGGTATCTCTCTCCTTAGTGGTGACCTATTTCAGAGCTCGTCAGTCACAACAGTAAACGTGCAAAAGGTGGCAGTTTGAAGTAGTGCACACATACAGCCACATCTTCTACTTCGCACACACACACAAGGCAACTTAGCTGCACTCTGTAAAAATGCTTTCATCCAACAACTGCTATCAGCTGCACAGCTTTGATATGACAAAGAAAAGCCATTCACCAAAGCACCTTGTCTGCATTCTCTAAGCACTAGATGATTAGAAAGAAAAAGCTTCTTGCTTGCACTGATGGGTTTCCCATTTATTATTGGCAACAGTTTAAGAGGCAGGATGCATAACACTTTCAAGAAGAGATTTGACACAAGGTGGAAAAATTAAGGCTGTGGAAGGGAGAATACATGCATTCTTTAAACACTTTCACGTTTTTTTTTTCCCATGCAGGCCATCTGGCAGGCAGCATTAGGAACTGCACACAAGTCTTGTCACTAAACTACACTGCCTTCATCTTTGAAAATGATGACTGCAGCCTAGTTCTCCATCCAGCCTCAGTATTTATCAATTGTGACAATGAGATCACCAAAACACGGGGCAGTGTACGCACGGGGAGGAGTTACCCTGAAAACTACAAAATGTATTTGTTCCCACGCAATCAACTTTGGACTGCTGCTGCTTCCAATAATTTCAGCAGGACTGTAGAAACTAATTACTGGTCTTTCAAGCCCCAGTTTCATCTACTCGAGTCAGTTCTGTAAGTCCTTCAGCAGCTCTGTTCCTAGCTCTCCCTCAAATTCACTGAATGCAACAGTAGCACTCACTCGTGTTCTTTTGGCACCAGCTCCAACATAGTTAGCAGTGTCACTACAACCATCCCTTAGCAGTCATGGAAACAGGAAATTACTCGTAAGAGGAACACCAACACTGAATGCAAACTGTTCAAACAGAAGTTATATATCCAAGGATCTACCAGGGAAAAAACTGTGTTCAAAACATGCATCAGGAAACGTTATGTTCATTTTCAGACTGTACAGAGAATCCACAGCTTTGAAGTGGATGCCTGGCCCTACAATACGTACCAGCTACTGAGGTGGGTCTGCGGGGTGTGGGTGGAGGTGGTCTAGAAGGCCTGGGAGGTCGAGAAGGTCTGCAGCTTCCATTTGTGAGCAGTGGAGAGTCACTGCCATTAACAGTCTGGTTTTCACTTGAAGCAGCATCTTCAGAGCTTTCGAGGCCATTTGAGTTCGTCCTTTGGAGGAAAAGACAGAAAGGAGAACTGGACTAAGAGTGGATGGATGGCAACAGGTTTTATAAGAGAAAGGAGAATGTAAGACGAATGGCTAGATCAGATTTTTACATTCCTGATAATTCTAAAAAAAACCAAACACATCGACACTGGAGAAGCACTCTGAGAATTTACCCGAGGTGTACAAGACCTCAGCTGATGAAAAGGCAGTGAAACAGATGTACTGACACCCGCTGTCGAAATCTCCTTTTTCATTACCCCACTCAATACACCTGCCTTCAGGCCCTCTGCACTTTGCTGCTCAACTATTTCCTCCCATGAACGCACGCCACTGGTCTCTAGTGAGATGGGAAGCTGATCAAGACTGGACAACAGCCTGGATGCACTGGCTCCACAGGGGAAGCACATGTTCGGAACAAACAGAATGCTTCAACATTTTAGAAGACTGCAGACTACTCAGCTCAGTCAGGTACAAGTTCTCCTGCTCTCCTACAGACCAACTTAGCTCTTCCAGATCCCACCTGACATTGCTGCACATGGTACAAATACTTAACATGCTTGCAGTACTGGAAACTAATTAAAGTGGCTGGGCGCTCACTGCAGGTTACGTGTGGTCACTTTTATCCCACTGTGCTGTGTGGGACATAACCCCAAATCCATCTTCCAACACTGCAGCTGTTCTCTTTCGGGATCTTCTTAACAAAGCAAAATACACTTCTGACACCTCCATGCTGGGAAACAGAAATGGAAAAAGCATGCACCGTGGTGTTGATGCATCAGTGGGACCTCTTCAAAGATTAGATTTATGTTTATGTAATCTCACTTATTAATGGGAAACTAAATCTCAAATCAGTCTTTTTATTTGGGGATTTTTATTCGCATCCTTGTCTCGAGAATGGAAGCTGCACTCAGCACACAGTAGAAGGAGAAATGCTCCGGACTCTGGAGTGAGACAACTGCTTTTGAGACCAGCTCTAAACTGCGGCTTGCCAGCTTTCATTGAGAAAAATGACGCCTACTGCTGCTATGCTCCCTGAAAGAGTTCCTCACAGCAGGGACAGTCCAGTGAAGAGATTCAACCACGTGTCTTCAAAGCACAACAGCATTGGTCTGTGATACCAAAAATCTGCTGCTCAAGCATCTTCACAAACGCTACAAATCCAAGAACACTGTACGTGAAGAGGCTCACCAGTTCCAAACTAGGAATGCAGATTGATGTCTGAGAGCCAAGGCAACATCATGCTGATTTCAGTCCTCTCTGAGGCAGAAATGTACAAAGCAAGCTGCTGCGGCAGCCAAAACCTTACTGGTCTCATCAACACGAGCACTCTTAACACAAGGTGCTGTCCTCAGAACACAGACAGTAGGATACATATGCATCTCACTACAACACACTTAATTGCTCTGCAAAGATTAATTGAACTTAAATCTTTCCATGCTCCCTTTCTGGCTACGGCTCAGCTCCTGTGAGTAACTGTGACACATGCCAACTGTATGTGCTGATGGACTCAGCCAGACCAAAGCACCTCTTCTGAGGCCCAACACTGACAGCCCCTGCAGTTTTACAACACTTTAAATGAAGCACATCAAGAAAAATCTGAAAATTAAAAGTTACTGAATGGAAAGCCAATGCTCTCACATGATACTGAGCTACTACAAAACAGTTTTGCTTCATTCTGGAAAAAGGTTCCTACTGCTAGGTATGTTAAATAAAGTTACAATTAACTTGCTTTTAAAGACAATTAAATACTTGAATGAACAATTCTATAATTACTTAAGGATGTGCTTAGAACTTAACAAATTATTCAGTCATCGTGTTTGTAAACCATACAGTCCCTCATTTAGAAATGCAAACATTAAGTGCAAAAAAGAAGGGAAAAAAGCCTTACCGAGCCTCATTTCTTGCTTTGGAGCTGTCACTCTGCGTAGGACCTGAAATACCAGAAATAAAAGGACAGCAGCAGTATGAGCAACATCTGGAAGCACTTCCAAGCACAAAGAACAGAAGTCTTTAAAGCCCAGATTTCTCTCAAATGCCACACTTACATGCTGCTGACCTACTGGCTTATTTTAAGACTGCACACATTTCACACCTATGTATGTGTATGCATTTTCTTAAAGCACTGCTGCCACAACGTGCAAAAGCAGGAATATTTTCACCTCATGGAAGATGTAAGACTACCTTATCCAACTGCATGAATACCGGCAAAGGCACACAGTTCTGTAACTCTTAGCAGTATCAAGCAGCCATTTTTCCAGTTGAGCTCACTTTTCATATTCTCCACCCTGTTCTGAGGGCAGGCAGAGCAGGTAGGACAACAAGTTCCTCTGAAATCCTCTCTCTGACTGGCTAGCAAACCCCTGCAGCTGTTTGCTGGAGAGCTAGTCTCTCTGACCTGCACCATTCCCTTTATGCACAATGTAGCATCAAGGCATTGGAGCAGGTCCAAACTTGGCTGCTCTACAGAAAGTATTACAGCAATTCAGCTTAGATTTGCAAACGGTTTTCAACTGCTTATTCAGGTACCTTGCAAATAGTTGCCTTTTGTGCCAGCACTTGCAACATGCAACACTGAAATGTTCACGTCCATAGCACAGATATTTCATTCCACTGAATTAAACAAAGGCCATTAACAAGGGAATCAATTATCAGCTCTGATGGGAACTAACTACAGCTGGAAGCCAAAAAGTGGGATGTAAACTCTTACCATGATCTGCTGTTCAAGGAAGCTATTCTCAGTCCAGAAACACAACTTTCACTTCAAAGGCTAGCCAGGCAACAATGCACGGCCAGTCGGTGCCCTCACACTCTAGAACATGTCACACTGAACCTTTTCAAGATCTCTCTCTTTTCTCACATGCTTCAGACATCTCTTTGTCTTGGAACCCACTGCTGAGCTGCTTTCTAACACTTGCCCTGTACTCTGGAGCACAAAACTGTACTCAGTTCCACCATCTGCATGACTTCTCCTACTTACTAGCACTTTTCTCTCAGTAGGTGAATTTAAGGAAATGGTTTCCAACTGTGCTTTTCCTTCTTCCCAGTGCTGCACCTGAGGGAAAATTGTTACTTTCACCTCAGCCCTGCTCTACAAGCCTCACAGTATTGGGGCTTTCTTTAGAAAAAGCAAAATCACACTCCATCAGAGCACATGACCAATCTTTTTAGCACAACTACAGATTTGGATGCAATCAGAAACTGACTTCATTTAGTCCTTCTAAGAACAAAAACACCTTTCTGGCACAAGCCAACCAATTCTCCAGCTGGTTTCTACCAGAGAGCCTGTTTGATCCTGGAGAAATCACCTCCCATGCAGTTCTAGTCTGCACACTGCACCACCCTCAGAAATGCACGTTTGTCTGTCTCAACCAAAGGAACTGGAATGCCCTGCTTTTATTTTAATGTAATTACACATTTGACACTTACTGAAGACTGCCAGTTAAAAATTAGCCTTGTTATCTGAGATTGAAGATACCAATTCAACAGAACAAAGAGTGGATCTCCCTCTCCAGCAAAAATGTGTAAGCATTTCATTTTGATATCTAACGAAAATTAAATATAAAGCTGTTTCCTAGCCAGAATGCTTAGTATCATGAGACTACATTTACCCATTTTATATTGCTTTTTTGCTTAGAGGCTTATGAAAATTGAGGGAAACTAAAGGCCTTTGTTCAAGTAAGGCACAATGGTAGCTCATAATTGCCAGATAAAGTAAGTAAAGTTCAGAAAACTAAGGTGCTGATCTTATTTACATTACAGTAAGGTTGATAATCTCTGTTGATTATGACTCCACCTAAAATAAAAACACATAAAAGCTCTGCTCTCTACAAACACCAAGTTAAATAAACCACTCCTTACAATCACTAAAACACAGCATATAAGCTTTCAGAAAAAAAACAATCTTGGTATACCAGATATTATATAGATTGTACACTTCAGCTGAAAGTCACTTACTTCGTGTACCTGAGGCATCACCATTGGTCAGGAGCTCAGGATCTACTTGCATCCCATCGAGACAGACAGACAAATCTCCTACCACTTCTGCTGGCTCTCTGTCACCAAGAAGATGCAATGTTACCACTACCTGATCGACTGAAAAGGTACAAGAACAAAATCAGGGTTTACCTTTATATATAATGACAGAGATCACAGTCATCAAGAAAAAAATACACCACTTCTGCTTGCACTCTGCATAATTTCTTACACCTTGCGAAGTACAGCTAATCATTTCCAGGCGTCAGCAAACTTATTATTTCTACAAAATAGGGAGAAGTAGAGCACAAGCTTTTGGCTGCCTAAAAAAAGGTGTATCTTTCTAGGTGAAATGCAGTCTCTGGTGTGGGTTTCTGCCCACAGTTCTTAAGCAATTAATACACCTGTCCTTGACAAGCTATAGATAGAAAATGTAATTCACCTCACTCTTCATTCACAACAGCCAGCAAGTCCACCTTGGGAGGAAAACATAGCACATTTGTCTAGTGATGCGTAGCTTTGCATCTGAATGCAAAGATTCTGTATCACAGCCCTCAGGCAGAGGTACTTTTTGGCTACATCCCAGAGTTTGGTTGAAATGCAATTGTAAACAGGCACGCCTGAATCAACACCCCCTAACATACAGCAGGACACCAATCGTCACACAGAGCAGCGCAGTTATAATTCTCAGCCACAATCACCACAGGACAGTGACTGCCACGAGAAAAGCGTATGACATTGCTACCAACACGCTGCTCTTTGAGTGCCCACATCTGAAAGTCAGGAAGCAAAAGGCAGAACAAGTATGAGAGCACATCAGTGCAGTAGGCTGTAGCAAGACAAAGTTGATCATGGATGTGATGCTCCACGTGGAAGCTCCTGAGCTGCACAGACTGCCTAAAAGCTACCTGGTTCTCAGACACATTCAGTAGCACAATGGGCACCTGTGTAACACTACTCAGAACATCAGCAACACACGCTCATCTTCTCACCTAGCACCAGAAAGGGATCCGCTTTCAGCCTATGTCAAAGGAACCACTCTTTCATTACACTTTCACTCCTGCACAGAACAGCAAAGTGGCATCACATCAGGCTTCCAATGACACCATGGCAGCTTGTGTGCTCAGAAATACCATCTATAGCAACCAAAGGAACACTTCATGCCCACAACAGAGTTACACACTGCACCCAAACCTGGACTTACGTTTCATACTGTTTGATTTCAGAGTCTCATGAATATCCAGGGCTGCGCTTCCCAGGAGGACATCAGACTTCAACGTTTGATGGCTCCAGACCCGAAAGCTTAATTTACTGAGAGGAGTGACAATTCTGAAAAGAAGAAGGTGGAACTGTCAGCTTCAGCAGATAACCTTCACTTTCCTATCACTTACACAGTTACACCTGACTTCTTACACTACATACCTTGATACATTTTCTTGTAAGCACTGTGTCTTTTCCAGGGGACAGAATGCAAAGGTTTTATAAACACTTGTGCTGGAACAAAGTATATCAGCCCCCAGAAATTCCCTCTATACTGAGCAAGGCAGAATGCCTTGTCTAAAACAACAACACAACCGACCTTTCAATCAATCTAGAGGTGACCTTTAATGCATAGCATTAATTTCACTCCAACTAGAAAACAAAACCATCAGACATACACTGTAAGATGCTGTTTCCACTTTGGACTATTGGTGTTATTGCATTTTTCCGTCTTCTTTGACTGTCCATCTACTGAGACTTCCACATAAGGGCTAGGTCCAAACCACTTCGTTTTTTCTTTTAGTTTTGCTGAAATAACTGTTCAGAAAGAGAAAAGTTAACATCAAATGAACATTGTAGCAGCAGAGAATGCTTTTCAGCTGGCTGCTTCACTCTTCAAGTATGAGGTCATTGCTGGCTGACAGTAATGCTCAGGAGAGAAAGCACACGTGGGAAAAAAAACAACAAAAAAAGGCTGCTGCATTTCAGGCTATTCTGTCCAGTGTTACATCTCACACCAAAGCCTAAAACACAGCAGCACTTCTTCCACAGCATCAGACACTGTGACTGAGAACTGTCAGTTTCAGATCCCCAAAAGAACTTCCATGTGGAAAGCAGAAAATACCACCTACAGCCTACCCTAACCTGCTCCCTGTCCCCAGCCAGGATCGTTCCTGCAGTTTATTACACTTGCTTCTTAGAACGCTTGAAACACGATCCAGCTTCCTCACTAAGGAACCCTGGACAAGTGCCACTGCTGGTGAGGAGAAGGCATTTAAGAAAAGGAAACCTTTGCTAAGTTTTCTGCATCAAAGCAAACTCACACCCAGTCTAACAGAAGGACCGTGTGCAGCTCTAACAACTACCTGCTGTTCTACAGCAAAACTTGGACGGGACTTGCAGCTCTACAGCTCTTCTCATGCTACTAAATACATTCCTTACACTCATACCTGGACAGCAACAGAAACTTGACATTTTCCCTTTTGAAACCTTCAGCATCAACTACAACACTCCTGTCCTGCCAAACACTCAGTGCGCTGCCTTGACTTGCTCTGCATGTGCTTACCCCAAGATGTATTTGGCTCCTAGATAAGGAGAGTTCCTGGATTCTCTGACAGCGCTCAGCTTACAGATCAGGACTTACACCCAACACCTCATCTCTTCTAATTGGCCAATGAACCCCGCTCTGTTGCTACAAATGTCACTCTGGTCTCCTCTGTTTCATCACTACCTAAGCTGCACTACGTGATTTAAAAATGAGGCCCAATTCAAGCCCACACGGCTGATCTACCTAAAGTGCTCTTATAGTCTCTATTCCTTCAGACACGTAGAGAAGTAGCTTAGAACAAACTGATTGGAACTGCTCACTAAGGAAGTGCTCTGCCTCCCTCATCTCTCTCTCCCCCTGTATCTCCCTCCCCCCCCCTCCTTTCCCCCTTCCACCCTTTCTGTCCCACCTATCAAGGCTCGCCCCGGGCTGTGCTCCGGCACCTGCAGCCCTCCCGAGGCCGCAAGCACAACAGCAGCACCGCGAGCTCCTCCCCCGATGGCCCCTCGAGATTTATCTCCTGGTCTCAGGCTCCAGTGAGAAAAATCATGTTTGTGTCCTGAAAGTGACATCGAGGGGCAGCACAACTGATCCACTTCTCACCTTCTGTCTGGTCTGAAGTTTTCCCATCTGTTTACGACAATTCTTTTCACCTGTACAACTTCTTCGTATATCCCCACACCGAGGGTGCAAAGTTTTAATGCTTCTAAAGCCTTAATGCTTCTAAATAGACACGTGCATACAGCCACACATCTTCCATTCTCAGGCTTTAGCTTTCACATTTGAGTAACATTTGTCAGTCAGAGAGCAGAGAAACCTGCTAAGTTCCAGCAGTTGTTCTGTACGGCACTACAAAAAGTTAATCATGGCCACATAAATCCATTCCTATCCCATCTACATGTCCTCAATCACAGTAACATCCTTATCACAACTGAAAACATTTAACCGGTAAGTCAAACGCAATAAACAGCAGTGGAAATTCACTCAGTTTGCCATGCAAAAAAGGATGTGAAATTGTTAAGATTCGGTGGTGTGCCAGCTGTTAGCAACAGAAAGCAGTTTTGTATTGCATTGTTACATTTCAAACAGAACTTACCCAGTTCTCTCTTACTGTTCTGTACTGACCTACTGCAACTCAAAAGTAATTCTTCATTTCTTCATTCCTTACTTAAATATAAGTATCAATTTAAAACACATTTTGGTAAAATCCTAAGTATTTCTGCCAAGCCAGAATTTTGTTACACCATCAGTTCTATTTTGCTACTTCTCATGGGCTTTGCACTCCTAAAAGCTTGCCAAAATGCAACATACTACTATAAGTACTCTTTCATTACTGGAAGAAAAAAAAAAAGGAAAATTTTTCCTTGTACATTTTTGATTGGAAAAGATACATATTTTCAAACAACTTACCAGTGATCTGAAGCTGTGACTTCATATACAGCCCACCAGGTAATCCTGACTTGGGTCCAGTGCCAGCCATAATATGGGCTGGATCTTGAATCTGCAAAGAGAGTGTCAACACATCAATCCTCGAACACTCAAAAATGATTTCATTTTCTTATCTTTTTTGGATGTGCAGATACATTATGCTGCAAACCAAACTGCCATACTCATTCTCTTTCTAGTTTCCTTCCCTTTCCTGAAGTACCAAAGATGGTTCATTAATGGCTTAGCCTTTACCATAACATGATCTGTAAGCATTCACATCCTGACCCAACAACATCTTCTGATCTTGTCTCCTCAGTTTGCCCATCAACTGTGTGAGAACAACATGCTTATCTTACCAGTGTTTACTCTTCTGTCTGACAACATTGCTTTTATTGATATCCTGAGTTCTGGTGTAAGAAGTCATTACAGTTGAAAAACCCAAAAAGCTATCAAACAAACCCACAAGCACAGAAGAAAAAAATTATGAAATTAAGAAGCAAGTTTAGAGAAACCTGTTTCTCAAAGTCTTTTGTCTCCATTTGGTCAGACTGAGGATACGGCCTGGGGCTGTAATTCCAAAACACTGAAGTGGAAATACTGCCTCTGGAAGAGGATGAGACACCCTTGCCCAGCCTTCCCTCTCAGCACAGTCTGCTCTCCTGACCCTCCCAGCACCCTCTGCAAATGGTACTAAAGCAAACTGGCATTCCTGCTATTCTTTGAACTCATGCACTCAATTCTCTACTTGGTTTTCAAGGATGGGAAAAAGCAGATGGGGCCAATACACATCACAGACAAATTCAGTAGCGTGCTGCTATATTCAGATACAAATTACTCTGAAGTATCCTGATATCCCTGCTCAGACTTATTCATGCAACCCCTCTGTGCCACATCCCTTCCCTGTGCCAACTCCTCACTGCCCGCTGCGGTCAAAACCACTCATGTCCCCAGTGTGCCCATCCGAGCTTCATCTGCTGCCCACTTCTGCTCAGCCTCTGGACCTGCGAGCAGCACCAACCGGGGCATCTACTGCATGCAGTGCTACTGCCAACAAGGAAAGTAAGGTTCGCTGAATGGCTCCATCTGAAGGACAAAACACTAAACACAAGGTGTTCCCAACTGTACCACCACAAGCAGTCTAAACCTTCTCTACATTCTGTGCAAAACACAGTTTGAGAAAGGAGGCCACATTTGGGTAACACAAGTTCCTTTTCTGAAGCTGTGGTGCAAAGCCGAAGTCTGCATACTGTGATTACTGTGAAACTGGTACTTCCACAGAGGTATTTCAGGAGTGACCGTATGGAAAGTTCTTACTTGCTGCAGCTTGCAGATACAGGTGTCAGCCGCACCACCTAAAAGAGTGGTACCAACTTGCTCTAATAGACTGTGTTACCAGTGGACTTCAGGACTTTTAACCACTAAATTCCAGCTGCGAACCACACAAATCTATATCTTGAAAGGGTGAAAATGTTTTTAAGAGAACTATTTTAGAAATCATCTAAATTTACAAGACTTTGAAGGACGCCTCTTAAGCCTGATCCTGTGATGAGCTCTGCCAAGCTTAGGTCTTGCTAAGCTCTCAAGCTTATCTTTGTAAGCTTAAGAAAGCAGCTGAATGAAGCACCCAGACCAGCACTGCTGTTCTCGGCAGCCCGAAGGAGTCTGAATTTGCAGAACTGAAGCTTTCCTGGAGAAACAGCACTGCACATAGCAAACACAATTACTGAAGGTGAGGATTCATTTACATATGGGACCACACAGTAAGCACATACAGCAGAAGCACTCGTTAAAGCTTATTTTCATTTCTAAGACTGCAAAAGACGCTCAGTAAAATTAATGTATTAATATTCAACCATTTTCACTGAGAACATAGGAAAAAAGAAAATCTATCAGCTTAATCCCATCAGAAATGACCATCCTGCACACACCTGAATCCATCTGAGCTGCCACATGCACATACTGGCACTTACACAGCCCAACCTGCAGGTCTCACTGATCAGCTCAAGTCACATTTCAAGAGCCTGCCAGTATTTCTAGGAATAAGAAACCATGTTATACAGAGCTTAGTTCCCTCAACCGCCATAAAGCTCCAAATTACTGTTCAGCAACAATCAAGCTGAAGAACCTTATCTTATTGCTTATGTACCAACGAGACAATCTAGAATTCATTAGTCAAGAAACTACTGTATGAGCAGCAATTTTTGCATGGTGACTGCACTAACTTTTAGCATGAAAACCAGCCTAGGGAGACATAAAAATGAAAATTACAATACTGAATAATTATATAAATATTTCCATTTTGTTTTATTACAATAGGGACTGGTCTGAGGGTTGTGAAAAGAGGGAATGTGTCTATTAAAGTACCTGGATGTGAGTGGGCAGGCAGACACGAAACAACGACTGCCATGAAGCACTGGGACTGCCCTGCACTTTGGATCCTGTGCCAGTGGAAGGGAATAGAATGACTGCTTCCAAATGATGTTATAAATCATCAGTTAATGAACAAATTAACTGACACTGCAACCCAGGTATTTCCACAAGTTGAAAATATTCCAGCCAATTTGAGAATGCCTACTCAAGCCTTTTCTATGCAGTAGAAATTGTGTCTTCATTAATATCTAGCTTTGTTTTTACTCTTCTTAAACTGCAATAAGATCGCCTTGCCACTTTTCACCTAGATGCAGCTACCCATTTCCAAGGAGTCTGCCAGAACTTGAAATTTGGGAACATTTGTTGAGAGGCTCAAAAGCTGCAACACAGAGAAGGAAGGCAGCAGGCACTGAAGAGCACAATCACATAAGCTTCACTTCCACAAGAGATTAACACACCTACACAAATTAATCAGCGTATGAAAAGATTAAGTATCACATAGCAGGGAATGAGTATTTCCTGTTGGTATAAATAATCACTCAAATGCTTGTCCCAGTCACTGATGGCTACACGTATCCTCCCAGATACATTTATTTTTGCAACACGCCACAGTAAGGTGTAATTATGGGATAGCTTATGCTGCACCGAACTATGTATGCACTTGTTGATTTTAAACCATCCAACAAACTTCAATTTTAAGCAGCCCAGAATTTTCTGTTGTACCCAAAGAGATGAAAGACAGCTTTCATCCTGTTTCTTTTGTGCGTGCACAACAAATTGGGAATTGTTATTGTTTGAAGAAGGCTTTCAGTGAGCACAGCATTACATGCATCGGCCAGCACTCACTTCAGAAGTTTACATTTCCCCTTCAGAAGAACAAGCTGGCTGGGATATGGATGGTGACATGAAGAACAGAACACAGCCAGGATGTGACAAGCAGGGCCTGTACCCAGAGCACACGGAGCTATAGCTTCCTCCCAGCCCTGACCCGGAACCCCTCCAGCCAGGAGCTGATGTGCCCTGTCCCTTCCTGCAGCCATTTCATGCTCTGCACAGCGACCCGCTCCTAATGCACTCCACTGACACACTTCATAACAAAATCAAATCTAATGTTACAGTGATTCCAGACAGATTTCATTAGGCAAAAAAAAAAAAAAAAAGCACACTCAGAATTTGTTTAGCTCATGGTACAAAGAAATGTCACAGGCAGCTGCTGCCATGTACAAACAGCAAGAACAGTTTTTGTGCATTTCATGGCATCCTAGCAAGACAAACTGTGGTCACACTCAGCTGCAGAAGGCCATCTCTCACTGTGCACGCTCAGCCAGGTTGGCACTAGCATGGCTTAGAACAAACCCACTTTGCAGTCACACATTTGGACCTCACATGCCTGTGGGACTCTGTTCTTGGAATTTCCACCCTAACCACAGTGCTTTCTCCAAAGCCTCCCCTATGGCATGGCCTGCTCTTGGCAAAACGCATCATCCTCAAAGGTATTTGAATCCATGCCAGCAAAGTTCATCACTGAACTTTTTTGCTTGTGCATGAGCATTGCAAAAGAAAAGGAAGAAATCCCAGAGGGACACAGCCCAGACACTACCAACACATTCAGAAAACAGGTGGGAGGTGAGCAGGGCCTTATTTCTCTTAACACATCATGAGAAAGAGTAGAAGGAAAAGCAGCATTGAGTTCATGGTTGAAGCAAAGCAGGGAAAGAAATATGAGTTTCTTACCCTGCAAACCCAGTGGGTATAAATAGCAGAAGGAAAGCTAGCAAAGACTAGGAAGTCCTTCAGAGGGTTACTGTGGGACCTTCATTCATGGATGGGAATCATTAAAGGACAGACTTGCTTTAAAAGCTAATTTTATTTCACATTCATTTGAAAGTACAGAAGACAACTGGGTGAGAACAAAATCCTGTGACTATTATACATGCATAGCTTTGAAAACATGTTGGCACACACTCATTACAATTAAAAAAACTGAAATAACTGCACAGCCTGCTGCTGGAAAACTGATGTTTGTTTAGTAACTATTTATAAGAACACAGCCTTGCTCCACATTTCAGAGGTGTACTGACTCAAAGGAAATTTGCTATTCCTACGAGCCAGTCAAAAAATCTGCAGAAAGGAAAATATTTCTCTAAGATACTGATGTTAACAATGGGTATTGAAAACCTGTGTACAGAGGAATACAAGATTCTGGAAAAAGTCTCAGTTACGAGGCATTTATTTTAAAAGGCTGTACATAAAGTATGCTGCTTTTGTGACAGCTGTGTTTTTCTTTTTTAAACAATTGGCACGAGTCATGTACCTGTGAGAGATAAGAGAATATTTATATACATGTATATATGTATTTATATACAGAGAGACAATTCTAAGTGATGTGTTTGTGTCAATACTGGACATGCTTTCTGTGTAAGGAATTGATACAGACTTCTTCTCTTTTCCCCTAAAACACTGAAACCTGTAGGCTGTCATACGGCAGAAAGGTTCTTTTCTCTCAAATGTTACTTATAATTACCCAGTAAAGCTAAGCAAAACCAGCAAGTTTGCAACTTCTTGCTTTGTAACTTTGAAGGTATTTGAAAATTTCAAGTTTCAAAAAGTGGTTTCACAAAGCTGTTTTTGTTCCACATTTTTCTTGGTTTTTCCATAACACAAGTTCTAAGGACATGGTAAGTTATGCCTGAGCAAGATGACATGCAGAAAGAAAATGCTGGGTAATCAACTAGGAGGAAAAAAACGAACAGATCGTAACAGTGCTGAGTGCAGGTTGGAAAAGGAAGCAATTCTGAGGTTTGCATCATGGAATGTTTATATAAGGAAAGGGTTTTAACAGCAGAACATAGTTTAGCTTCCTTAGCCATCAGACAAACCAACCTGAGAAGTGTGACAGACCTGATGCTCACCAGTTCAGATGAGCTCAGCAAAGAGGTTCAGATTAGAGTTGGTCTGGGCTGCAGTGTGCACGGCCTGGTTGAGCTCTTGAGGAATACGGGCCTAGCAAATAGGAACTTCAGGGCCCTGAGCTTCAGAAGAGCTAGTTTTGGCTGTTTAAGGCAATACCGGATGAGATCCCCAGGGAAGCTGTCCCTTAGGGAAAAAGGAATAGAGCAGAGCCAGCATCTCTTAATGACACCAGCCTGAGAGCACAAGAGCTCTCCATCCCCCAGTGTAATAAATCAGGCAGAGGAGGCAGGAAACCAGGATGGCTGAGCAGGGACACATTGCTCAAAGTGTGGGGTAAGAAGGCAATGTGCAGTCAGTGGAAGCAGGGAGGTGTGCTGAGCAGAGCACAAGGATGCTGCCTGGATATACAGGAAAGCCAAGGCAGAAATGGAACAAAACTTGGCAAGGTACATGAAAAATAACAAAAGATTTGACAGGTACACTGATCAGAAGAAGAGTCTTCCTTTCTGGTAAAAGAGAAGGGAAAACTGGCTTCAACAGACATGGAGAAGGCTGAGGTACTCATTGAGTTCTCTGCCTCAGATTTCCCTGTCCCCCAACCACGAGGCAAAATCTCTCCTACTGTAAAAGAGCAGCAAGCCTGAGGCCACCTCACAAGATTGAACATGTGCAAGTCTTTGAGGCCAGATGACATGCATGCCTGGGTTCTGAAGGAACCAGCTGATGTGGCTGCCAAGTCACATTCCATCATATCTGAAACGTGGTGGATGCCAGGCAAAGTCCCCTACAACTAGAAAAAGGGAAGCATCACTCCCATTTTTAAGAAAGGAGGACCCAGGGAACTACAAGCCAGTGAGTCTAAGCCTTGTGCCTGGGTTGTGACTGTACCATGAAGCAACTTCACCCGCAGCTCAATGACTCAGGACATGCTCTCAGCTCATCTGCAGATGATACCAAGCCAAGATGCCTATGGACGCTTTCCTGCATGTCTGCTGGCTTGTCTGAATTTGGGACAACAGCAGCCATCCTGCAGGCTCATCCCAGGGGTCAATCATGGGTCCAGGCCTGTATCACTGCCTCATGAATGATCTGAGTGATGGGCTGAATGTACCCTAATAGGGTTGCTGAGGATCCAAAATCCAGGAGCATCTAATGCAGCAGGAGGCCATGCAGCCATCCAGAGGGACGTGGATAGGCAGAGGATATGGCTCACAGATCTTATCAAGTGGAAGCTCACAGTTCTGCCCCTGGGGAGGAACAAACAAAGGTACCAGAGAATGCAGGGAGCACCCAGCTGGAAAGTCAGAAATGTTCTCCAAAGCACACTTGGAGGTGAGGAGGTAAGGAATGTGAAGACTAAGAAGAAGGGATTCCACAAGTATATGGAAGTATGTTGGCCAGAAAAGAGAAATGAGAGAAAATGCACACTCCTAAACCACCAATGGTAACTAAGACAGAAGAACTAATGACATGGAGAAGGCTGAAATTATTGGCAAAGTTCATACTCCCGAGTACGTTAACAAGCTCTAAGAAGAATATGTAAGTGCACATGACTACAGTACTCAACTCTCCTCCCAAATCGTGTTACAAGTCCCCACTGAGAGGTAACAGGTAAGGTTAGGATGCGAGGGAAAGTCCTGGAGGGGGAAGAGCTTACATCTGGTTTACATCTGACACCTGCTGCAGGGTCTGCATCCAACATTACACTGCCACCAGCACTCACTGTACCATGCCAGCCTACCACCACTCTGCTGAGCCTTATGTCACAGTCCCCAAAGGACACCCTGACTCAACAGCCCCAGGAAAGGTTCCAGTGGACCAGGCAGAAGTGGGAAAGAACACCACCCTGTTGCTCCCAGAGCATCTCACCCAGGCACGCGAAGCACAGCACCTCTTGGCCCTCCTACCAGAGAGTGGGCAACTTCCTCTGGCAACAGGAGCAGCCAGATTCAGTCATCACAAAACACTGAGGATATGGAATGGCAGAGCTGGGTCTGACAAGAGCAGCTGAGTGTTGGAACACAGCACTACACTGGGCCCTGCTTCTGAGCAGGCAGCCTGGTCTCACCTGGGACAGCATGGAGATGGCATGCACTGGGAGGGAAAGGATGCTGAGGCACTCCACAGCTCTTCTGCCTCAGATCTCACTGACAATCACTTCTCTCCAGACTGTCTTAGGAGAGGTATTGCCAGCTCTCCAGATGCAGCTGGAGGTCGTCATCCCATTCCCCCTGCTCAGCCCTGGAGAGGCCAACATTGAGGTTTGGGCTTCCCAGTACAACAGAGTCCTAGACACACTGGAGATAGCCCAGTGGATAGCAACCAAGCTACAAAAAAGGACAGGAGCATCTCTGCTAATAAAAAGGTCCTCCTGTTGGAGAGAAGGCACTGGGGAGGATCTCATTACTGTCAATAAATTATGAGACATCTTGAAGTTGGTGATAGAACAGTTGCTTCTATTTTCCTCTGAGAGATAGAATTGTAGAACCACAAGGTTGGAAACAACTGTAAGATCATTTAGTTCAACCGTCCTCCTATTACCATTGCTAACCACAAGCACTAAACCATATCTTGTAGCTCCTCATCCAGATACCTCTTCAATACTGCCAGGAAACAGAAACCTGGGATCTCACTGTAACAAAAGGACAGGTAACAAGGATTGGTCAAGCAGTTTATTTCCCTGAGACTCTGAACTCTTAGACTGACGAGTTGTGGTCAGCAGTTCTATGCCCAGCTGGAGGCCTGCCATGAGAAGTGCTCCCCAGGTTCTGACATGCGACCAGAAGTCCCCAACATCTTTATCAGTGACCTAGACAGTGGGATCAAGTGCACCCTCAGCAAGTTTGCTGATTACATCAAACTAAGTGGTGCAGTTGACACAATAAAAGGAAGGGATGCAATCCAAAGGAACCTGGACAGGCTTGAGAAGTGGGTTAGTAAGAACCTAGTGAGGTACAACAGGTCACAATAGCAGATTGCTCCATCCCTGGAGCTGCTAAAGGCCAGGCTGAAAGGGGCACTTGGCCTGACTGGGAAGGAGGCAGACAGCCCATGGAAGGTACTGGAACTGGATGGGCCTTAAGGTCCCTTGCATTCAAGGTTCCAAACATTCTGTCGTATGATTATGCCATGTTAGCAGCACTACACCAATTCACTGAAAATGCAGTAAAATCGCAAGTGTTCTGCCACAGTGCTCCTGTTAGAATTTAAAATACAGATGCTAAACCAACAGCAGGCCTGAAAACATCAGAAACAGAATTTTGTTACAGATATTCAGAGCAAGCCTGCTTCTCTCATTACAAAAGAACATCACAAAACTCACAATGAAATAATATTTAAACCAGATACTTTCACAATGTATTATCAGCAGCTACAGAACACATTCACATACAATTCAAGAATTATAAATTAAGCAAACTTAAAGGTTTTTCAAGAATTTGAATTTATACCCAGAGCAGAACTGCAAAACATTACACTTCAAGTGAGAACACTATTGCTGCACAGGGACTCACCACCCCACTGACTCACTTGCAGAGAGCACAGCTGGCACAAACAATGACACTACAAGGCAGATTTCCAGGAGCTCTCTCTGAGGCTGCCAGGGACCTGAGGAAAAAGCACTGAGTTTCCATGCTGTTCTGCTGATACCAGTACTGGTACTCATCTGATTACAGCCAGCACTACCGTGTCAACCAGCACTACAGGCACCACTCTGTTTTGCTGTGTTTAATTTGGTTGAGCTATTCACAAAGCTAACATACAGACAGCAGGATGAGTGACGTGCACACTCAAAGGCAACATGCCAGCACAAATCTATTTATGAGAGAAGCACATTGCAATTAGCTTGGGAAACAACTTAACTAACACAACCTTGGAAGCAGTGGTAAAGATATGTAAACCATGAAACACAGAAGAGCTGCCCAACTTCTTTCCTTTCCTTGCTATGGACTGGTTAATGAGAAATCCTTGGTAGTGAAGTAGAAGCTATTCATTACGCTGTGTTGATCACATGTGCAAGTAATCCATATTTTTCCAAACTAATTCATTTATATCATGCAAACCAGAACCACTTGTTACATCTGCTTACATACAGCCAACCATTTCTGCTTTGTTCCAAAGCACAACGGTACAGTCAAAAGTTACTTCCCCTTTAAATCAAGGAGTCTACTTGTATTTGGTGAGGTTTCCTAAATCTATTTCAGGTAACTGCCCTACTGAATCTCTCTGTTCAATGTGCTTCTACCAATAAACTTGTAGAAAATCCTAACACAGATATTAAAAGTGGTATGAACAAAAATGTAGTGGAATATACATGTATAAATTAGGGAAAAAAAAACAGCAGAACAAAGGTCAGCAGAAAGGCTTTTACTGACAAAGGACACTTTTTGTCGCAATGAAACAACATCTCTGTGTCAAAACAAGGATGCCTTCACTGTGGTAAGACTGCAGCACAGCTATGTGTCAGCATAAGAGCCTGTGCTTTAAATAGAGGAGATGGCAACAGTTACAGCACATCACATCTGTCATTCTTTTTTCTGTTGGGTTAACAGGAAAACACACTTAGCTATAAAGAGGTGGATATTTCATACAAGGAGAAAACAAACAACCAGCATTAACCCTCACTTCAGTATGGAGGCTTAAGCAAGCCAGATTCTGAAGAAAAAGGCCAGCTTAAAACAACTGTTGACTCCCAAAACATGTAAAAGATATAAAGCAGCTTGTCACCAAAGGGGCTCCAGGGCACGATAAGCAGTTGACAGAAGCAGGTAGGTCCACCTCATGCTGCACACAGGAGATGCTGTGCAACCACCTGACACACAGAACGGAGCACCTGGTGCTCACCAGTACACGAGTGTGAGAGGGTAACTGAGCTCCGGGAGGAAGCAAGGACAAGTGAAGAGAACTACCTGGAGACCTTCAAAGCCTACAGCACCCTCACATCTGTAAGGTCTCACACTGGGCCTTGTTACAATAATTTCCCATGACCCTACACACAGCAGGGAACGACAACCAGATAGCCATACTGATAGCTGAGAATGTGATCAAAAGATGGCTCTACTGTATCATGAGCAGATTAGACATTACAGTACCAAAGACCAAGGAACTACCAACAGCCTTAAACAGCTTTCCTAAAAACACTCAGACAATTATTTATACAAGACTGAGCCTCAGGGCTGATCTCATTTTTCCAAATATCTACCTTAGTTTTGTGGGAATTGAATGTTGTTTTTGCAACAGATACTGAAGAGGGGGATTGATCTGAAGAATTAGAGCACAATGTATTTGTGTTCTGTAACTTGTCCTTAGAAATAGCTGATGTGAAAAAGTAGAAATATCATGGATGTTACTAACATACTTCAGAAATATAGTTGCTGAATTATGTGATTAGTTCTTGCTTGCAAAACTGCAATAGTTTTTAAGTGTTCCAATTAGTACAGGTGCAGTATTATGGACTAGAAAGCATACTGTAGGGCTATTCTCTTTGGATAAGAGAGCCTCAGCAAAAGAAAACAGACAAACATCAAAGCAGGCAGGGCCTCCACATAAGGCTGGATTGCCTTGCTCTGTGGGTAGGTTGGGATGCAACAGGCAGGCATCAGGATACTCCCCTCTATCCTCCTTCCAAGCTTATCTCTATGCAAGGACAAGCAGGTGGCCAGAAACAATGACCAAGTGTTGAGTGGGCAAATGTGAGAAGTTAACTTAATGAGTGATACATGCTTAGCTAGCAACAACTGATGTTTAGCTGAGTGTCAGGAAGATTGTGAAGCTGAAGAATTCAGTCAATGAGGAACCAGGGGAGGAAGAGATAAGCATCGAGTAATAGGGCATAAAAGAGGTAATGCTGTTTTCTGTGTGCTCTCCTGCTTGCAGGACGCCCGCCATTGCAATTGCAAATAAAACCTGCCTTATCAGAGATACCATCCTGATAAATTATTTGGATATTTCCAACATTTTCCTTTCATAAAGAGAACTGAACATGGAAAACTCCTCTGAACCCAAAGCTTTTAAGTTGAAAGTATTTAACTTGGCTATCAAAACAAAGAGGTAGCCCAAGGAAAGACGAAAGCAATCTGGAAGCACTGTGGGCAGACACCCAGCAACACCTTCTTGGCATAGCTTTTATGTCAGGGATAACTGGTGCTCTTATGCAAACCCTGCAGATTAGAGAAACTGGTCCATCAGCTTCAACCTGCAGAGAAAAATGCCTCCAATGACAGAACTGCTTGCAATCCAAACTCAACTGCCTTCAGACTTCCCAAAACAAAGACTTGCATCAAAATTATAAAGAATTATATTGCATCAGCATTTCCGCACACCAAAGTCCTACTTGTATAACCTACATCTCAGTAGAAAATTTCCATGACTTTTCCATAGCACATGCAGTATTTGACACCAAGAGAACTGGAAAAAAGACAGGAAGAAACAGCACAGGAACACACAAAATAGAAAAAGAATAATGTAATGTAATGCGATAGGTGCTTCCACATTCAGTACCTTGGCAGTTTCAAGCACCAGCTGTTCTTGGAACTGACTACAACTAGAGGTACAACACATGGCACAGAACAGCCTTTGCTGCAAACTCTCCTCGCTCGCCAATCAATTTCCTTCCTAACCAAAAGGATGTTAGCTTTAACTAACCTCTAATACACGTTCACAAAGTGGAAAGGAAAAACAACGGACAAGTGTGCATGAATGTGTACATGTTTGACTTGAGTCAAACTTTTGCTCGAGTCCAAAAACCCTGTCAGAAAAAGAAAGCCACTGCAGAGAGCTGTACAAGATAATTAAAACCATTTGTGAAAACAAAGAGTCTATTTTTATTTCAGCTGTTTTCTTGTCATGGGACAATCCATTTCAGAGAGAAACATTCATATAAGCTAACCACTAAGCTAAAACTGGTTCCTTTCTGTAAACTCAGAAAAAGCAACTCTTAAACCAGCTGGGTCCTAAATACCATAGCTGGAAAACAAGATATATTCAGCTTGGCAAGCCCAGCGACCTGCACTACAGAGCTCCAAACTGCTCCCAGCAAGGCTGAGGCGGTGATGAAATGGTATCTAACTATCAGAAATTGGAAAGAAAACCAGACCATTATGCTATGCTGGAGTTACTGTTATTAACTGGACATTAACTCCTGACCATGGCTTTTAGTAATTCATATTGGCATTTTAAACTCTTTTAAATCAGATTTTTATAATAATATAGCACCAACACAATACTACATTGACTCAAAACTGAATCTCTAGTTAACACTTCCAAGATGAGGTTTCAGGATAATTTTTCAGTGCTACTGCACAACCAGAGCAAAATTACAGTTTCTGGATGGAAAGTAAGCAGCCACCCAGCTACTCACACAGCAAGACACATTGCTTTTCACTCATGGGGTCTGGCATTCAACCTGGTCCTTTTCAGTCTTAGGTGTTACAGGGGTACAAAGTAACATTTCTTTAAGGGTGTGTGATCTTCTAACCACTTCATGATTGGCAAAGCCATTCTCAGTAAGCCTACTCTATACCCCAAGATTCTTAAGTTGTTTGTTGACTTCAGTTTACAGAGAAACAAAATCTCTAAGCATATCCACAGCACATTTTTATTTAACTTATCAAAGATGAGCAATAAAATTTAGCCCCAAATGCTGTCTCCACAGCAGCTGTCTACCATGAGTGTATGCCGTTTTGTTGCATCATAGGCTTTTCAACGTGGTTTAAAGGAAGTTCTGCTTCCAACACAAAAATTAAACTCATAGCTGAAGCCCACCAACTGACAGTGTCAGAGCTGCTGTACTGAAGAGCTGAAGGATCCAGAGCTGGGGGTCACCAACTGCACGCAGAGAACCAGGCTGTCAGAAGAGCAGTGTCTTTCCTTCACAGGAGGGCTCCTCTAAATCACTGTGTTCATCTCAACTTCCCCAATTTTCTGTAGGCTGTTATTACAAATACGAGGAAAAGGCATCAATCAAGTCCTAACAATCAGAACTCTCACATCTTACAGAAAATTTCCCTTTTAATTCTTCCACTTCCATGTACTGTGAACCATCTCCTATTCAGAGATCTGAGGAAATACAGCTCTTAAAATAAACCGGTGCTACAACTTCACAGATGTCCTTCCTCAGAGAGGAAGATGGTTACAAAGTGAATCAGAATATCATCTACAGATACGCATCAACAGGACAAAACATTTTCTTATTTCTTAATTTAAAAGAAAATAGCATTATATTTCCAGTTTCTAACCCAAAGATATCTAGAAAGTATAAACACCACCTTCCAGAAGCAACTCTGGAAGATAGCTTTCCCTGGGAAAAAGCAGTCAGTGTGCCCAGACAGTTGCAAGCAGTCACTTAAACCCTGCAGCAAACTGACCAGCCATATGGCTTTTGGCAGGAATTGAGTTCATTTTCTTTGCAGCAACTGCTACTGTGCTATTTGTTTTGGATTTGTGACCCGCAGGTGATAACACACCGATGTTTTAGTTACTGCTGAGCAGTGCTGCACAAAGTCAAGGACATGGCAGCTTCTCACACTGCCCTGCCAGAGAGGAGCCGGGCAGGCACACGCAGCAGGAAGTACTGGGGCTGGCTTTGGACTGCCACTGTTTCATAACCACTTTGTTCTACAACATACAGCCCTGCTCACAGTTTTCCTAAGTAAGACTGTAACCTGACTAGAAATACACACAACTGTTTGCTAACTCTACAGTTACATTTCTTGACACTACTTTAAATAAACTTCATAGCAAACGACAACTTTGAGCAAAGAAAGCACTGAAGACGTTCCAGATAATTACAAAACACCAAGTTTCCAAAAGCAGCAATAGTCGTCATTAACTGCCCTATACAATCTCATTCCGCCCAGCAATTAGCTTTAAGCTGCAGTTGGCTCAGCAGCTCAGCACTTCCTCCTAACAAAGCAAATCCCAGCCTTAAGCAACCCAGCCAAGCACTAACGTTAGTGCCAGCACGAGGTTATCTTGGACCTTACCTTCAACGTACTAAAAAGCTTTTCTGAAGAACTTTACTCACTATTCTCCTGCCTTCTGCTAGGAAAGAATTCATCTGGAAGCCTCCGTTCATCACTGCTTTACCTACATGACACAGTGGCAAGAAGACATGGTCACACAAACCTACATGCCATTAGCTGCTTACCCATGGCATTTAATTAATTATTAATCATGGCAATTAAAATCTTAATGTGAAGTTATTTTTCCTTCTTTAAGCAATTTTCCTCCTTTAAGTCTATTAACTAATGATTGTCAGAAAGAGGTGCATCACATCACCTCTCTTACATGTCTTCTCATGGTTTTAACAATTTTACTGGAAAGAAGTTACTACTAACAGCCAGGAAATACACAAATTAACACTTCAATGTTTAAAATAAAGATATTCAATAATTAAATGTTATTTCACATAAACCACATGAACAGAGTTAAAAAATACTTTTAAGAATGTGCAATAGGAAACAAAATTTTGCCAATTATGTGCCCAGAAAATTACGGACAGGAAGAGAACATATGCAGAACAGTCAGTGCCTTTAAAGCAGTGGTACAAAGCCTTGCACAAACACTTCCCAATGGCTGCAAAGACAAGTTCACTCGGGTTTAGGTCCAGACATTTCTGCACAGTCTGAAAAACCATCAAGCAGCACCTACATCTCATCTCTCAGAACCTTCCTACATACACTTTTCATTTTCTAATATTGTGGGTTGTTTTTTTTTTAAAAAACACTACCTAAAAATGATCTGAAAACAATGTAAATAAAAATATGCTACTGAAAGAGGCTAACTTAGAACATACTTCTCTGAATCACTTTGATTTCCACCCAAATGTTTCTATATTACCACAGAACGATTTAGGCTGGAGATGAACTCTGAAGGTCATCCATTCCAACACCCACACAAACAGGGCCAGCTCCAAAGCTAAACCAGGCTGCTCAGCCATACAGAAATGTTACTGAATCAGTCCTCTAACCTAGTAGTGAGATAGAAGCTGTATTTGTACAATCTCAAGAGAAATCCAGGTTTCCAGGTGCCACAACAGCAAAGTGAGTCGCTCAGTGGTTTTATACAAATGTGTATCTTATTTAGCTATGGCAGAAATGGGAATGAATGCTGTACATTCCTAGTTTCAGCCTTCCACATATCCCCTCATGCTGCTACTAAAACGTATGAGGAGAAACAGGAGGCTCACGCAGAACTGAAACATCAAGTTGCTTAAGGACACATTCTTCAAAAGTGTTAGATTTACTCTTTATATTTAAGGTCATTTTTCCAATATAAATTTACACACTCATTTCATCCAGATCTCAACTGGAAGACTGAAAACAGCTCCCAAGCTAACCCCTTCCGAAGCACTCCTTTCCAAAAACAATTCTGGGTTTAGTAAAGGTCATAGCTATTTTCCCTTAGCACCTTAGGCTCTGAGTTTCCCTGTATCTTTTAACAACACAAATCCATGCAGTGTTTTCCCTTCCAGGCCATCAATAGGGGCTTATTTTCAATCTGTTGCTTTTCTTTAAGAATTCTACTGCATGGTCATCAGGAATGTGGCTTGTCTTTCACACTGCTGTTGCCAGTGCAGAAAGACGCCACCTACCACCTCTGTGCTCACATTCATTGTTTGCTCTCTATAAACGTTAAGCAAGTATCAGTGGATGTCAATAGGTGTCATTTTTTTCTGCACAGAGGAATTCAGAGACACACCTTTGCTTTATCCGCATTTCCACATCAGACTGCCCCTCTGCTGCCATCTGTCGCACCACAACAAAACAGAACAAAATGAAGAATCGACCTCACCTGCCATATCACCATCATCAAGGAGCCCCAGCACAAGAACGTGGAGCTATTGGAGCATGTCCAGAGGAGGGCCAGGACGGTGATCAGAGAGCTGGAGCAGCTCCTCTACAAGGGCAGGCTGAAAGAATGGAGCTCTGCAGACTAGAGAAGAGAAGGCTCCAAGGAAAACTTACAGCAACATTCCAGTACCTGAAGGGGGCATACAGAAAAGCTGGGGAGGGACTTTTCATAAGGGTTTGTAGCAACAGAACACGGAAAAAAACAGTTTTAAACTAGAAGAGGGCAGATTTAGATTAGCTATTAGGAAGAAATTCTTCACTGTGAGGCTGGTGAGACGCTGGAACAGGGTGTCCAAAGAGGTTGTGGATGTCCCCTCCCTGGAAGCACTGAAGGCCAGGCTGGATGGGGCTGTGAGCAATCTGGGCTGGAGGGAAGTGTCCCTGCCTATAGCAGGGGGTTGGGTCCCTTCCAACCCAAACCATTCTATGATAATCATATAATAGGATGCACTACTTTTGGAGCAGCCCTCATAGAAGCAGAGTGACTCCCAATTCCCCAAAAGGTTCCTGGAGATTGAAAAAAAAACAAACATAACTTGTCTTCAAGAAGAGCAAGGAGGAGGAACCAAAGCATCACAGGCTGGTCTGCCTCACTGCAGACCCTGGGAAGGTCAGGGAAGAAATGCTCACAGGAGCCACTTCCAAACAGATTAAGGACAAGGAAGGAACAGGGAAATCACGTTGGAGCAGCCTAGCAGGCATCACTAACACGATGACTGGCTTTGTGGGTAAGGGCAGCAGTGAATGCTGATTACTTGCCTTTAGAAAAGTTTTTGACAATGCCACCAGTAACATCCGCAAAGACCAACAGTGTGAGCAGGTTTAGATGACTGTGGGGCAGGCTTAAAACTGGCAGCACTGTGACACACAAAAGGCTGCAATCCATGGTACTGAGTCTAGCTGGAGGTCAGTCTTGACCAACACCATTTAACTTAATTCATTTTCTGGACAATGGGACCAAGCACACTCTCAGCAAATAAGCTGATGGTAAAAAGTCAAGAAGTAGCTAACATACCAGGTGTACTACTGCCACTCAGAGGGACCTAGAGAGAACCTAGGCTAGAAAAGTGAGCAGATAGAAGCTTCAAGAAATTCAACAATAGGAAGCACAAAGTTCTGCACCTAGGGAAGAATAAACCCATGCACATATAAAGGCTGGGAGCCAGCTGGCTGGAAAGCAGCACTGCAGAAAACACTGGTATCACTGAACATGAAACAGCAGGGCTCTCTTGCAGCAAAGAGCACCAGCACGCAGGGCAGTATTAAGAACACCGCTAGCGTGATGAGGGAGGTGGTCTTTCCCCTGCACTCAGCACTGGTGAGACCACATCAGTAGTGAGCCTTGCTGCCAGGCTCCCCAAATCGAGAGACACACAGACAGACTGCAGTGAGCCCAGCTCACCCAGGGCCACAGAGATGGAGAAGGGCTGGAAAACTACAAGAGGGGCAGCTGAGAGCAGGCTTTGTTAAGCCTACTTAATGGAATGGTATCGGCAAGCATAAGCACCTGCAGGGGGTGGTGAGGGCAAAGATGAAGCCAGACTCTTGCCAGTGGTGTTCAGTAACAGGACAACAATGGGAACAAATTAAAATACAGGAAATTCCAACTAAACACAGGGGAGAGTAATTTATTTATTAACTGTGATGTGGTTAAGTCTTCATCCTCAGAGAAGCTTCAACTCTGACTGAACACAACAGTCAGCAATCTGTTCCATGTCACTGTAAGCAGATGGGTTTGGACTAAATGATCTCCACGAGTCTCTTAAAGTCTGATCAGTGATTCTTCAAATTCTCTAAAATAAACTCAGTAATTCCTTCTGCTCCTGTCCCATCCTTGTTCTCTATAGGTGTCTACCTGGTAACTGACTCCTCCCCTACAGAGATATTTATCGAGATCCCCCCCCCCACCCCCCCAATTGAGGTTCACTTTCAGTAACCAGTAATAGATGACAGCTTTAGTTTTATGAGTCTGAATAGAAAGGCACAGTCTGCATAAACAAGTAGGCAGATAACTGTGATTTGGTAATCTTGACTGTCACTGGATCCAAGGGAACAGCACGGAGCTGTGTCAGGGGAGGGGCAGCTGGGTATCAGGGAGAGGCCGTGCCCCAGAGGTGGCGGGCACAGCACAGGCAGCCAGGGCAGCGGGCACGGCCTGAGCTGCTGGAGCTCAGGGAGCTGGGACACCAACCTCAGCCGTAGGGTTTGGGCTGGGGCACTGCTGTGTGGATCTGGAAGTTGGACTTGGTGACCCTTGTAGGTCCCTTCCAACTCGGGATACTCTATGGCTCTGTGATCTACTTTAGTTTCTCCAGCCTTTCACAAGACCTGTATTCAGATGCAGTGCATAAGCCTACACCAGGTGCTTATTCTCACTTTCAGAAACCACTTTCATTTACCTTTTTGCTGATCAACATGAAAAAGAACAAAACAAAGCAGCTCAAGTCAGCCTTCCACAAAATGCCCAAGAACATACCCAAGAGTTCACTAGGTTCAAATAACAACAATCACTTACCGTGAGACTGAAAAACATGCAACAATCAAAGCCAAATTCCATTGTCCCCACAGAAAGAATGCAGCTGTACACTTCACATGCACACTGTGTTCCTGGGTTATTCTAATTTTTCTTTTGCACTGATAAGAAACCTCATAAAACCCTCACTTATGACTGTCTTGGAACCTGTGGCATTCCTCCATTACTTACATTACATCAGAGATGGAGGAGTGATTTGGTATCACGGCTGATTCTCTGTTCACTCAGAGGTATTTGCTGGCAGGCACCCAACTGATTGCACCTTTCAGAATTTCCTTCATTTTTAATTCACACTGGGATAACTTTCCTGAGCCAATCTGGACTGTTAACCCATATCTTGCTCTGCATCTCTTTCAGGAATCTACAATGCCTGTGTTCCAAACTCTCCAGCAAGTTCAATCAAATTAATTACTTTAATTAGCATAAGAAAATCCCAGGTGTGACTAATTTGGGTTGCAAATTCACTCACAGGGCATTGATCTTCTAACAGTTTCAAAAAGTTCATCTTAGGTATCCATATAAATTAATCCAAATCTTCGAAGGAAAAAATGGTAATGCAGTTTCATTTCTGACTGCAAAAACATCAAAACTGCACTGCCAAAAGTCCCACTGTTGTATACAGGTAATATAATGAGGGAGGTATAAAACAGCTGCATACTATGCTGACAAATTCACATCAAAGTGCTCCTCTAGCAGTCCAGCTTCATGGATACAATGGAACTTTCACTCCTTTCACAGTTCCCAGTGTCTACACTTAGCAACCCTTCTCGTTATTACAGAAGTACTGAATCTAAATCAGCACTGCAGTTTAGATTACAGCTAATATTTGGTTAAAAGGATGAAATGATCAACCCTCACAAACAGACTTCAGAAACACTGCTGAGTGCAGCGCTGGATGCAGACATGCAATGGCAGCTCTTAGTTGGTGTGCTGGAGCAATATCCATGTATATAATCCAAATATTATAGAAGATCTCTTTATAATGAACTCTCACAGTAAAACAAAATCCAAGACCACCACCTTTTGTTTCACAGCTTACCTTGCAGCTTTTAAACCAGCTGCTTTAGAAGCAGTTGCATGTTCAGTTATTTACAGCTGAAGGCAGCATCTACAGCAGATTCTGTAACCTCCAGCTGTTCGCTTTTCTTGTTTACAGCTCAGTGCTTGCTGCCATGTATTTCCCTGCTCCACTCTCAGCATCATACCATTACCATTGGTAAAAGGTAATAACCATTGGTTCACACACTTCCTTATTCAAACAAACCTACAAGAAGGTTTTAACTCCTGAAGAATGATTTAAGAATAAAACCAACAAAATATGACCATTAAATTATGCTTTTTCCTGTAATCATTACTAAGCATGACAACACACAGTAGTTCTAAAAAGTAGTTTGGTTTTTTTTTTTTAAAGGTTGTTGTATACTCGTGTCTATAAACCCAGAATCCAAACTATATCCTGCTGCTTGAAGGACTCAAACACAGCAGGCTGTCTTCTTAAAAGCATAAAGCAGACTGCAAACACTCCTGTTTAGGTTCATGTAGGCATGTTCTGCACAAGCCTGTACAGCACACTTCACAGCTGATTTTAGGGTTTCTCTATACAATGCTGTGGATTTTAATGAAGAGCACCACATGTGAAGGTATCTCTCTGGGGATTAAGTAGCAAAGAGAGGCCCAGATATGTCTCAGCATATTTGCTCTCAATAACTTGATAACAAGGGCCATGGAGGCTTCAGGAGAAGCATCATGGCAAACAGTATCGCCTGCTATCAACTTCCTTACAGATCATCACTTTAGGTATCTGAGCAATGCACTGAATCAAAACTGTCTGCATAGGTCTGTGTCTCTACCTGGCAAGGATCATAAAAAAAAAAAATCACGAATCACTCTACCACCACTGACATAATGGCAAATCTGAAATTCGCTGATTATTTGAAATCTCCTGAATAAGAAAGTTTTGTCACTTGCTGCCTTTAAGTGCTCCAGCAAACGAGATGGAGCAGGACGCAGCACCTCCTGAGAAACGGAGCTGTAACAACCAGTGTCCTACTGCAGCCACTTAGCTGGCTACCACAGCACATACACACACACTGCAAAAGCTGCATCTTTCAATATTCCGAAGCATTATAATCGAGTAAATTGAGTAAAGAAACTAGAACTTGAAATCTACTATTTGCAACAAGATGAAATAACATTCCTACAGACTAAATCCAGTACCAGATAGAAACAAAGGTTGTGACTTTCCAATGTAAAGCACAAAGCACACAAACCAGGAGATGTAAAGGAGATGAAAATTTCTGTACAAATTTTGAGAAGATTTAAGCAAACACTAAAGGAGCTGAAATTCTTTTTTTAAAAACTGATGCAAGAAAAAGCTTGAGTTCTGAAAGAATCCTATTCTTGCTATTTAACTACAACAGACACCTGCCACCTGCTTTCTAGGATGCTTTGCCATCGACCAGATTACATGAAAGAAACAACACAACCATCCCAAGGCCACGTCTCCAAAATGTAACTGTTTGCTACATCCCAGCTCCTGCCTCCCTGAAAAATAAAACGAACTCTAACAGACATACCATTACTTCAATATTGGCACCACTCCCATCTAAACTAGCTTTTTTGTGAGGCTGCTCTGAAACCTTCAAAAAATAAAGCAGATCACTCTTTTGAAATCCTGGGTTACACAGGAGACTGAAGAAGTTGAAATATTTAAGTAATCAAGTCAGTAATAAATAAAATAGCTGAATGTTTCAGTCTTCACAGCCTAGAAGTTCTGCATGAAGAACAGACAATTGTATATTTAAACGCCAGCACAAGACCAATGCCAACAACAAACAGTAATGGTATCTTTCAATTTAAAGGGAATCAATCACCACACTATAGGGATACAACATAAGTAACTGTGAAGAAGCTTAGAAATGCCTCCTAAGACTACAATTTCCCCATGAATTGGAGGAACTGCAGTGTCAGAGCGGTAAGGATGCAGCTCCCAGTTATCATGTGAGCAGAGAGTGGCTCCTTCCTCTGCACTCCCTCTCCTGTCCCATTCTTGTGCCAATCCTATTGCTAGGCCAACACTTACCTGCTTCAATTCAGTGAATCCCATTGGGAAATAAAAGAAAAAGCCTAGGACCCCTGAGAACAACAAAATACTCGGTTGGTGGTTTGCTTTGTTTTCATTTTTGTGTGTTGTTTTTAAGATATTCCACAGCAAAGTATTCTACACGTGAAATATACTTCAGCATGAACACACTTCATATGCTACACCCTTCACAGCTCACCTTTCCATGTAACAGAGGCAAAACAAAACGCTACTCGCCCTGGAGCAGAAGTGCAGGTCCCAGTTGGGTTACAATGCCACATCATCACCTTTTTACCCAACAAAGCATTCTTCCAGATTCAAACCCAAGTCATCTGAGGAGGTGTGACTTCAATTTCAAGACACTTTGTATTTGGTTTGTAATGCACAGAGCTGATCTTACTGCTTTTACTTACAAGGCATGAACTAGCAAAAATATAAAATACCAAATACAGAATTTGCTACTTTAAACATATGAAGTGAAATTCCAAAAAGGAAATAAATTCCTACTGTGGACAGCTGGATCTGTATCCCAATAGATCCCACCCCTACTGTTAGTGCCTGCAGTCTCCCTGCCCTCCCAGCTCCTGCACTGTTAATTTCCTTCTGTGGGTACCTTCCACACCCAGCCTCACAGCATCACAGTTATTAGAGACAGCAATCTCTAATTACACCAGCAAAAGTCGTGTTTCTATTCAGACATTCACATCCCAGACAGATAAGATGAGATTTTCCTCACACATTGTCCTTTGCATTAATAAATCCCGAACTGTCACTGATGCCACAGA
The DNA here is from genome assembly GCA_035772895.1 of Perdix hodgsoniae. Classification (NCBI taxonomy): domain Eukaryota; kingdom Metazoa; phylum Chordata; class Aves; order Galliformes; family Phasianidae; genus Perdix; species Perdix hodgsoniae. Next base: position 5,972,265 of record JAPSGF010000017.1, on the reverse strand, counting down.
AGCCTTGAAGTTCTGAGGGTCTCCTGGAGGGTGAAGGAAAATGCACCAAGACGCTGTACACATCCCACAGGGCTCTATTTCAAACCTTTAAACTTTGGAGAATGTCCAAATAAACCACCAGCAACATCTACAGGTCTCTGCAGAGCCAGTGCACGTGTCCAATCCAGATGTCAGAACAGGGGTTAAGTAAATACCCTGATTCAACGGCTGCACAAAGAGAGGAACAAAGAGAAAACCTCCATCTTGTGATAGCTTATTCATTGACGTGAACCAGATCAGGTTCAGCAAATGTTTAACAAGTGCAGCACTTCTATGGAAATTGGTCACTGTAATATACAGTGCATGCTGCACTTGCAAAAGACAAATATTTGCACTTATTTCACACAGATAAGTATTCTGTTATTTCACAGTATTCCACAGGCAACCTTTACATCTTTATACAAACCTGGGAGGTTATTGTGTGAGCACTTTAGTACCATTCAAAACTGATATTTTAAGGCCTTTCTGGCAAACTCAATTTAACAAGCAGAAAGTCAAGTATGCCAATTACTTACACAAGTCATGCCCACTGATTACAAGACTTCCTCTACGACTTCATGGAATGAACGCTTTAAGATGGAGTTAGAAATGTCACACATCACCATTAATCTCTAATTAAGACAATGTGAAAAACTGAAAACGTGCCAGCAATTTAGGTCAGACAGCTACGGGAGCTTTTTTTCAGTGTTGAATGAGGTAGTCCAGTTTTTTTTCTTTCCTAAACCTTTGGCATTTCCCTCACCCTTCCAATCACTGGAACAAGAAGTGTCTTTGAAGACAACATCATGCCTGACAGCACACATGCTTCACCAACCATGCACATTTAGAAAAGAAACGGCCTCGCTATCCTCAGACAACAAACGAGTGCCACACTCACATTTGTTATCCACAATTTTCTTTTTTCTTTTGCCCACTCCTTCACTCAGCAAAGTTACCTCACCCTCCTTATCGAGGAGCCGTCATCACCTGAACAGCCAGGAAAAGAAGTTCAACTTCAGGTAAAATCAGTGACAATAAGCATGTCACCACTTTCATGTAAGCTACTGGGTTGGGTTAAAGACCAAACTAAATATGTTACTGCCTAATGAACATTTTTTAATATATATTAATCATTAAATTTTAATCCAGACTCTGAAATGATACAGTCCCAGCAGCAGAAAATACACAGCTATGCGCACACCTGTGGGGGCAAGTCAAAGAATCATAGAATGGCCTGGGTTGAAAAGGACCACATTAATCATCTGGTTTCAACCCCTCTGCTGTGCGCAGTTGCCAACCAGCAGACCAGGCTGCCCAGAGAAAGAGTTCTATAGAGGTCCATAGGAAGAGAACTTCATCAGTGACACACAGTGGGCAATTACTTCAGGCCCTGACAAGTAAGGAAACATGAAAATGGAGGAATTCTTACAAAGAACTCAATCCATCTAGCTGTGCTGCAAATAAGTCAAGAGAAGAATCATTCACGGCACTGGCAGAGCAAAAATTACAGCATCAGAAAAGCACAAATGTCACACTTGGAGCAATAGATCTCAATCCAACTAAACAGGTATGAAACCAGCAGTGGAGAAATCACATTTGGATATGAGTGCTCTAACTGTCGAGCAAGAGTGATGAGTATTAATATATAGTTAGATAGAGCAAGCGTTTGGGGATAGGAGCAGGTACCAGGGATGGATGCTGACCAAAAGCATGTTAAAAATTAACAATCCACTGTTTGTCTCTTCAGCTCCGCTCAGTCTTCCTTTGCATTTTTTCCACTGTAGTGGAAGAAGCAAAGCTGCAGAAGGCAACAAATGCTTCACATCATTCTGAGGTAACACTGCAGAGCGCATGGACGGCCTCACAGACAGGAGGTCCATCACAACCACCTCAAACTTCTTAAATCAAAGCCTGTCTTATTTAAGTAAATGAACACGTTCCCTGTAATAAACTTACACTCCTGATGAATATTTCACTGCAAATCACTTCCCATTTCATGATGTAATGAATAAATCAGAGTCGGAGTGTCAATTATGCCTTCATGCTATCTTCCTCTGTTCAAGGTCTCTTAAACCTGATCTGATTTTTCTTTCTCTTTGTATTAAAGTTCAAAGATTACCGGCTATGTAGCTAATGCTAAGAGAGCAAAAATAGACTCCCTGACAAAAACCTACATCTATAAATCAATGTAAGCAGAGAGGATAAAGCTTTTACAGAGGTCAGTATCAACCACCTCCTCAAGAGTTCCAACCACCCGCCCAGCCAATGCCTGAGATCTGCACAGCCCCTGAAAAGATGTCACTTAACATTCTCTTGTCTCAATAAGAAACAGGGTTTCACACAGCAATACTTCAATGACCCACCTGAAGGAAATAGGCCTCTTCTGCTCAGCGACACTACTTACATCTAAGCTCCGAACTTCAAAACCAGCCATCTAAATGCACACATGTAAGTACTGCTACTCATGACTGAAACAATAGGCATCTTCCAGGAGCATTTAGAATAGCTCAGGCAGGTGGGTGGAAGGCAGGTATTATCAGTTCCTAAATGGGAGGACTGTCATAAAATGTTTTTTAAAAGGGAACAGCATACTAACATTCTGCCAGATTGTATTGTTGGGCTTGGCTTTTTTTTTAAAGGAAAAAAGATTTGAATAACCAGTGTAACAACATCTAGGATCGTGTTTCCTCAGAGGGGGAGAAAAATCCTTGATGTTTATCAGGAAGTTTGTTCAGTGTCCTACTATAGCAGAAGCAGAAATTCCAGGCATAACTTAAAAGGCAGCCATAAGAAACAGGGCCTTGGTTACTTTAAAACACTCTCTCCCAGTCTGTCGCATTATTTTCATTTCTATCAAGTGCAATTTGCAATTCTGATGAAGAAAGAGATCAATCCCTCAGCTGCAGCAACTCTGCCCGATGAAGTAAGAGCTGAAAGCCAATCACTTCCAGAACGCTCAGGTCCTTATTGCTTTATTTCTCACACAAAGGGATGAAGAAAAATTACCGTTTCCTTCTCCAAAACACAGGCACAGAACTTGCTCTGCTAACAGCCATACCACAGCCCAAGAATGCAAACCAGCTGACTGCCCCAAACCATCAAAAATACTCGATTTGTGAGACAGTAAAAAGGAACCATCTAGCCAAACAATCCTCCCAAGCACGACTGTAATCCAGTGTTGTCTGCTTCCTCTTCTGAGGTGAGCACTCACCTCAAAGCACACAAAGTGCAGTTACTGAAATCAACCCAGGCAAGTGCTCTCCTCCAAGTCATGCATGCACGTTCACTCTCCTTAGTTGTAAGGGCACAGAGGAGCTCCTCCAGTTACACACAGGGCAGAATGACAGAAATGATTACACTAAATGAACACAACTGGACAGCCAAACAGAAAGGCTTGACAACAAGCAGCATCAGTGACAGTGCGCCCAGCACCTTCAGCACTGCGCTCCACAAGATTTCCCTCTTGCTTTAACCCCCCAGGCATCTTTTCCTTTACTTTTAAAGAGAAACCGCATTGTTTTTGCTGAGACACAGAAAGCATTTTACCAGGCTTTAGCACGTTTACTACTTTGTTTGTATCGCTGACATTTACAAAAGATATTTGTTTAGATGCTGCTACTGAATGATAACGATAATGCCATTAAATTACCAAACTCCTGCACACACTACAAAATAGATCATTTTCTCAGCTTCACTTAACACTGTTTTCAAGCAGTCTTAATGCAAGCTTTTTTAGAAACAATGACGAACATCAACTCCCCAAGAGAAGCACCACCCTGCTCTAATACCTGCCTTCTTATCTGCTTATCAGCTCTGCAGTTCACTCTCACAAGCTATTTTGAAACGTACAACCAAAGAAACAAAACAACTTTGTGTTTCAGGAAATGGCTCATCACAAAAAAAAAACCAACACCCTTAACTTTACAAAAGGAACAAAAACAGAGTGAAGAAAATGAGATGATGTCCGTGAACTAATCAATTCATATGAATAATCTCTCAATCTCTCTTAAAACCCAAAATAACTGTTTAATCTGTAAGAAGCTTTCAAAGTTAGCACTCAGAAGTCTCAGTTATTTTCCACTGCAACATCACCTCTTACACATATGGCAACAGTTCTTTCTTAAATACATTCTTAAATACAAATTCTTAAATACAAGAAAATTCACTTCAGATTAGAATGCTGCATATTGCACTGATGATCGCTTGGAGGTGAAAACATTCAGAATAGCGATTAAAGCTGTCAGTTAAACCACAACTAAGAACGTACAGTAGACCAAGTTTGGATTCAAATGGCTGCAGCAAAGAGCAATATAACTGTAATTAAATTAGAACTGCTTTGGAGTTTCACTTTAGGAAGAAAGAAAAGAATTAGAATTTGTTCTTCAAACAAGATGTTTTAAAGGCAAGAAAGCCCTGGGAGCTCATGTCAGATTGCAGCTGATGTTTCATTCTTATTAGCCACGACTTGTTTGGGTCAATTCAAGTCAGCAATAGCTGGACCTAGTGTCAGGCAGCAGTCTCTCAATATTAACTGTCTTCTCAGGAATACCAGCTCACATTTCTTCACCTTCTCTACAGAAAGGATAAGGGAGAAAAGATAAAAAAAAGAAAAGCAAGCAATAAGAGACACTGAGAAAAAAATGTTTCAAAACAGAGAACTCTACTTCTGATTTTTTCTATCCTACCTGAGCTATAGAGGTTAGCTTTTCTGGGGATGTTTTCTGAAGCTTCAAGGGTAAAGAATGCCACGTAAATGACAACAGATGGCCCGACTGTTACACTTGGTTTTCTCTCCCCACATCATACTTGGATACTAAGCTTGTTTATCGATTTAACATCACAAACGGCACCTATCACAACAAGCTGCACTCCTGGAGGTCGGAGCCGACCTAAGAAAGGCGTTCACACGCTCAGACACCACCTTCCACTCGCACTTACTACTGCCACACAAGGTCACGGACCCCTATCAGAAAAAGCAGGAGAGTTAACAGCCCAAACTCGCCCGTGTTTCCAAGATAACGCGGCGGCACCCGCAGGAAGGAGGCGCACCTCCGAGCCGCCTCGTGCTGGGAAACGCCGCTACGGCTGTACCCGCGCGAAACAAAGCGGCGCAGCCCGGCCGACAGACAGGACGGGGCCGAACGCGGCGCGCAGGGGCCGCCCGCGGAAAGTAGCGCCCGGGCCCCGAAGGCGGAGCGGCCGGACCCGGCTGCGGGGAGCGCGGGAAGGACGGACGGCGGCGCCGAGCGGGACGGGGGCGCGCAGCGCCGGGGGGACGCGGGCGGGAGCCGGGCGGCCCTCAAGCAGGCCGGAGGTCCCGGCACCGCCGCTGCGGGGCGTGGAGCGACGCCGCCGTCCGCGCCCGGCCCCGGCTCGGCGGGGCCGTTCGGCGAGGCTCGCTGGGGACGGAGCCCCCCAGACGGCCGGGCCTACGCCCGCGGGGTCCCCGCGCCCCCCGCCCCCGCCCCCGCGCCCCCCCGCGGCGCCGAGGAGAACGGGGGAGCCGCCGCGCCGCCCCACCCCCGCCGCTGCCCAACGCCTCCGCCCGCCCCGCCGAGCCCGCTCCCCTCACCGGGCACGGCGGCGTAGCAGCTCCTCCGTCCCTGGGCCAAGATGGCAGCCGGTCCGAGCCCAACCTGAGGCAGCGACTTTCCAAAGTCGGGCGCGATCTGCGCACGCGCGGAGTCGCCGGAGCAGCCGCGGCCGAGCGGCGACTACGAGTCCCGGCGTGCCCCGCGCGGGGCGCTGCGCGTGCGCACTGCGGCCCGGGGTGGCGCCGGGCGGGGCGGGTCGGCGGGCGCGCGGTCGCGCGGAGCGCTTCTGTGTGTGAGGGCGCGCTGGCGGTTCGCTGGTAGCGGCTCTGAGACGGGATTAAAGGCGGTTTTTTGTTCGTTTTTAATGCATCCATGACAAGCACTTAAGATTTTGATATTAATCTTAATAAAGCCTTTTTTTGTTGTTGTTTGAAGTGACTTATTTGTCATTACCAGCGTGCCCATAACGTAACCAAATGTAGAAATAACAGCACTTGCCCTCACTTAACAGCGGGGTACGAAGGCGCAGTTTCCAGGTTATGAAATCAGAGAAAAGACTCCTAAATTCTCAAACTGTTGAAGGGCCCTGCTAATATTTTAGTAAAATGACTTCTTTAAAGAGCGGAATTTGGTTTTCTTAGGACTGCTGGGCTCTGAAGCCGCCCCCAGCTCGCACCCCAGCGCCACGCACTGCTGCAGGTGAGGTGATGTACGCAGTGCTGCAGGCAGCAGGCAGCTCCCGCTGGTTCCCCAGCAGCACGTCAGCGCCCACTGTCCTGTTAGCATAAAACTCTGCATGAAGACCCTTTAAACTAGATATGATAAAGTCCCTTTTCTCCATCAGCGCAGCACAGAACGCTGCCCCAGGACAGTAAGGCTCAGGCTGGCTTTATCTGGAGTTCCACATCTGCGAAGCTGGGTTCCTTTGTGGTGTGCTTCTTCTATCTCACAGCTGTTTTTGCAGACTGCCTGTGGTATCCCAAAAGCGTCGGTGCCTCGTGACCCTTTACCCTGGCCACGGGAGCTAAGTTTGTAGTGTTGGGCTGGCATTTTCAGGAAGGAGTGCTGCCCCAAGCTCACATACATGTGACTCTTATCCAATGCAACAGTCGTGCATATATCTCTGGGGGGAGCGTGGCTATTTGCAATCTCTGTTTTTATCTTTTAGGCTTTCAAGGTACAGGTTGCTAAAGCAGATGTGGATTAATGACATTCAATATTGCTTTTCAGAGACATCTTGTAATTTCTTCTGTGTTATATTTTTTTTCCCTCCATTTGTAACTTGCATTGGGAATAAAAATGCTATTCAGCATCAGCAACCCCAATCCTTTTCTTTTTTCTTTCTTTTTCTTTTTCTTTTTCTTTTTCTTTTTCTTTTTCTTTTTCTTTTTTTTTTTCCAGCTTTTGATGCTTCAAGTCAAGTTCTGCTGGTGTTACCTGTAAAATTCATAAGCAGAATGCATTCCAGGTGCACAGATTACTGATTAGTTTACGCTTCCAGGACAAGATGAATGTCACGAAATCTTCCCATTCAAACTCTTAAATAATTTTTCCTGTTAAAAATCATAACCTTTCTGTGAACTGCTACACCAACACCGAATGATGATTTAACACCAGAAAGATGAAGCAAATGCAGACGAATATAACTCAGTGGCAGAAGTGACCCCAGCACCTCTTCCAGCAAATTGTGTTCCAAGTACTTGCCCCCAGTGTGTCCTGCTGAACTGGGATTACTCCCTTCCAGAGGCAGGACTGTCTTGGGCCAGTTGCATTTATCTTTGTTGAGTTTCTTGAAATCTCATTCACCTTCATTAGGACTTCACTAACACTGTACAAGTCAACAGCAAAAAGCCAGTCCTGGTACTGAAGGGCCCATGGTGACCATGGAAGCAATTCTGATGGTGTGAACACTTACCTGTTTGGGGCTAGACACAGCCCCAAGCAAATATCACGCAATGACTGTTCAGTAGTCATCAGATGTCATCAACTTCCATTAGCTGCTGAGCTATTTTAAGTCTTTAATAACGGCTTAACACTTCTGCCTGACTTAAGGTTTTGTGAAGCCAATGATTTGTAAGTGTACAAATATTTAATTTTCACAACATCTTTTTATGACTGGATTTCAAAGTACTTTGTAAATAACTATCAAGCAAGTTGTCCTAAAAACAAGTCTTCTAGAATTTGTGGTAATTGGATAATTGCTGCAGAATGTGATTTATAATTTAAGATCAAACTTATTTGATCAAAACTCAAACTCAAACTCATCCTTAAAAAGAGATTATTTTTGTGCTGTCTTATAATCAGTCGTTTTCACTCATGAACATAGAAGTATGGTGGTAGAGCATGTATAATTCTAACTACCTTTAAAATCAGTATTGATTACTTCGACTGGGGATTTAGAAAAATATCAGCAGGAAAATATCAATTAATTCCTGCTAACTGGAGAAAGAATGAACAAAACCTTCAAGGTTGGCAAGGCACTGTTATTACTTCCAAGTAATCTAATTAAAGGGTAAAACCAAGACATGTGGCTACTTAATTACTTTATCATTCAATTGCTCTCCAGTGCATAATCAGAGAACCAGGAGGAAGTGATTAGCTGTCTTGGGAAAGGAAATGACACAGTCAAGATATATGAATGTTTTAAAGGAAGGACAAGATACTGGGAAGATTGTTACTGTCTTCCCACACAGAAGGATGAACGTGATTTTTTCCTGGGAATGAAGAACATTATACTATAAATTTGCTGGGGATTTTTTGGGAAAAGATGTGAAACTTAGAATCACAGAATGGTTTGGGTTGGAAGGGACTCTTAAGATCATCTAGTTCCAACCCACTGCTGTAGGCTGGGACACCTCCCTATAGAAAAGGTTGCTCACAGCCCATCCAACCTGCCCTTGAGCTTCTGGGGGGGGGGCATCCACAACCTTGCTGGGCAACCTGTTCCAGCGTCTCATCACCTTCATGGTAAAGAATTTCTTCCTGATATCTAGTCTAAATCATCCCTTTTTCAGTTTAGAGCCATTTCCCCTTGTCCTGTCATTACATGCCCTTATAAGAAGGCCTTCCCCAAGCTTTCCTATAGGCCCCTTCAAATACTGGAAGGCTGCTATAAGGTTCCCCCGGAGCCTTCTCTTCTCCGGGCTAAAGAGGGGAGGTGCTCCAGCCCTCTGATCATCTCCATGGCCCTCCTCTGGACCTGCTTGCACAGCTCCACGTCCTTCTTGTGTTGGGGGCCCCAGAACTGGACACAGTGCTCCAGATGGGGTTTCATGAGAGCAGAATAGAGGGGCAGAATCACCACAGCCTACTGTGTGTTCTTCAGCTGGAAGCTTTGTCCTGCTCTTGTCCTCACAGAGGTCTTGCAAGCAGCCTGAAGTTCAGCTGGATCAGTGGTGAAGTGGCACAGCAGGTGTACAGGATCCAGAGGCATCCCTTAGGTCCTTGTTATGGCCTTCTTTTCCAGAGCCTATGTCTAGGAACACATGCTTTTACCCCGTTTCAGGAGTAGGATACCTGCTTCTGCCAGCCTCTTTAAGAAGAGTTTTTGAAATGGGGAGGATAGTAGAGAAAGAGCCTTTCTCTTGTTTAGCCTGAAGTTTACTCCTGTCCCACCCTGACACCCACCCTCATTTGTACAGTTGCTTGTTATTTACAGCAGAAAGACTGAATCATTCCCTGACTGTTTACTGCCTTGCAAATTGTTCTGGTATAAATTAGCTTGTGTTTCAGAGCGGAACAGGTGTTGATAAAAAACTATGTAATACCAAAGCTAACACAAAGGCAGAAGCTACAATTTAAATAACTGGGGCTTGATCCAAAGCCAAATAACGCCAATAAACCTTTTGTTGTTGCTGTTGTTGTTGCTCTATTTTCCATTTTTTAAATTTTTATCACTTTCAGGACTGTGTATCTTCTTTGCTTTATATAGTCCCTTTTACCAGGACGCCCGAATGCTCTCCACTAAAAATTACAAAACATCCCAAGCTATAAATTCCCTTGAGTAAGACATCAAGCTATGTGTCTCACTAAGTCTGTTTGTCCCTTGGAGCCACAGCATTACAATTCTAAGTAAGAAAATGTGAACAAAAGCTCTGGTCTTGGACTACAGGGAAACTAACAGGAAAAGATTTTAGCTATCTCCTGCTAGTAATAGTCTCACTCTTTCACTCTATTTATTTTACCCAGCCTTTTTTATATGCTCAGTAAGCTTGAAGTAACTGGGCAGCTGAATTACAGAGCTCAGGTGAGGAACAGGAAGGGCAGGAGGCTTGCTGTACCAGTCCCATTGCATGCCATTAACATACCACATGCAGTGTTCAGAATTTCCCAGACTGGTTTAAGGGGGAATTCACTTGGTTAAACTTGCTCTACGAGGTTTAGGGCTTAGTCTTCAGTTCATGTTGTGCTCATGCTCGCTATGACTTGGAAGCAAGAGATGACGTTGCACCGTCTTACTACCAACCCAGAGTCCCAGGATCCCAGGAACTGAACCAGACTCTTGTATATCAGGTTCCCCAGAGAAACAACACCTGATATTTTTTCTCTTGTTGGGAGAATAGTGAAAATAATAGTTAAGAGGTAGAATTAGTTCAAATGTCTCTTCATACTAGTTCACTTTTGCTCCAGTTCTTGCTTGCAGTGGCTGTACAGATAGCATGTTCTCAAGTAAATAATTTCTAGCATCCTTGCAACATAAACATAGCCTTCTTTTAACCCTTGGACTACCCTTTCTCCTCCAAACGGAACCAGCCAGGTCATACCAATCTCTTATGCAAATGTTGGTAGTCCTCGTCTAAAGGGAAGTTGAAATGAAGGCTCCCTCTGCCCTCTGTTGGGCAGTTAATGACAGAAAGTGGTAGCACAAAGACATTCAGAACCTGGTACAGTGTGGTATGTCTCTGCCAAGGAGCAGGGAAGAGAAAGTTAGCTTAACACCACGGGGACAACTAGTATAGTCATTTACAGTCACAGTAATAGAAATGTTGCTGTAGTACAAGTCAAAGTTGAACTGTATCCCGAGTTTTGTTATGCTGTACTGCTGCAAAGGGTAATAGTGTGAAACAGCATTGTGAAGGACTTTGTAAAAACATACAAGGTCATACATGAGCTCTGCTTGAGACAGGCAGGCAGAGGAAACTTGCAGCCTGAGCTGCAACACATTTGTGAGTACTGTAGGTATGTATCTATGCTACCTGTAATGACACTACACTGAAAGCCAACTTTAGGCATGAACAAGAGCTCAAGACAACATGGAATCCTCACTAAGCTAAATTTGCGGTGCGAGTCACATATGTAAGAGAGCTGCTGCAAACTCCAGCTGCCGGCTGGGGCCTTCACAGCCCTTCTGTAGGCTCTGGCTAAGAACAGTCTGCAGAGCCAAGCACTTTACTTGGAAGATGCCAGTGATGGATGATATCACTGTTACAACCTTCATTAGGCACTTTCTGATATTTACCATAATGGATTCTAACAGGGTCATCAAACTCTCTTGCTGCACAGAATGGCTTTTGCTAGCTGAAACCACAGTTATCCAACAGGTCCTTCTGCATCACTCAGTATGGGGATTCTTCAGTCTCTCTTATCAAACCCTCATGCAGAGTAAAACAATATTAGTCTCCTAATTCAGGGTGCTCCTGAGTGCTGCCACAACGGAATCATTGTGCTTCACAGACACAAATGAATTTATTTTTGCAGGGGTCGTGTAAGTTTGTGGAAAAGTATTTCCTGGTAAGGGAAATACATTCCTGCATTTCCTGGGTAGGAGTGAACCGAGGTACAGAATAAACATCAGATGTTTTCACTGCCTGAGGGTACCACTTTGAGACATCCAGGGTTTGATTTGTCACAGTATTTGGCACTGTTCCACATTTCCTAAGGTCAGTGATGTACCCTGGACTGCAGCCCTGGCAGAACACTGGTCAAAGAATGTGAAAGAGCACAGCCTGTTCATCATATTCCCCAGGATGGCAGCTGCTTGGGTGCAGGGTACCCTGAAGGACACCCTCAGCCTTTGTGTGTGCAGCAGTGATGGACCGTGTGACTTGCTGGCAGACACCCAGCATCCTGCAGAGGAGTGATGTGCTTCCTGGCTGCTGCTCTGGGTGAGGTGCTGTGGGCTGACCTGCAGGTTCCCCTGAATGGCAACCAAACTTTCTCTGAGTTAACCATCAGACCATTCTTGTCACTGATAGCCATCTTCTGCCTGCTGTGACAAATGTGGTACAGCCCCACAGAAAAAAGCCCCATTTTCGGTGCACTTCTAATTCACACTCTGTACAGATCCCCCCAGTCCAATAACGGAGAATACTGTTGAGCAAATCATGGGCATTTTTTTTTAAAAATAAAATATCCTATGTGATATAAATTTCCCTAAGTAACTAACTGGTTTAGTACAGAGTATCTGTGTGGAGAATTAGCTGTGTTACACAGGAGTTTGGACAGATGTTTTCTCCTAGTCTTAAAATCTGCAATGTTTCCTAACCAAGCCAGTAAGTACAACTTTTTTTTTTTTTTTTTAATAGTTCTTCAAAGTTATACGTGCTCTCTCTCTCTTAAAAAAAAAAAAAAAGTCAAAGTGGGGGCTTCTTTTTTTTCTTCTTTTTCTTCTTCTTTTTTTTTTTTTTTTTTTCCCTGAGTTTCACAGCTCTCAGTGACTTGGAGATAGCTAAATTCAAAACCCACAACTTTCTTACCTGAAATATTACAGTAAGTGAAATGGTAACAGGATGTACGCCATGAACAACATCCTGTCGCTGCTTTGTGTACTCCACTTGAGTGTTGTTTTGCACTATCTGTTCTCCCTATTTCATCCTGTTCCCTGTGATTTAGTGCCTATCCTGTGCCACCTGGTGGTCCAAAACCACCAATGAGAGCAACACAAAAAAGAGCAGGGTGTACATGAATGGTCAAGGCTCTGACTACTTCTAAATTGATGTGGTATAATACACTGTTATGAGGTCTTTACCTCCTAAATCAGAGGGTTGGGGCTAACAGGGCTGCTAGCTTGTCTTTAAGCGCTCTCTATGCACTTACAGGTAATTCAGAGTACATTCACTGTCACTGCAGCACCTTCACGCTAGGTGGAGCTCACCTGTCCACATGGAATACCGTCAGCTCCTGCTGCCCACTTCTGGCTCACGTGTAAGCAGGTGGTGGTCTCGGTCCTTGCAGGGAAGTTAAGACGAGCTGAAACTCATGGGAGCAAATGAAGTGGTGTTTACGTTCTGGCCTTGCTGATGAATTTCAGGACATTTTCTGCATGGGGGTTGCTGCGGATTACAGCAGGTTTACACTATAACTGACAAACTGATGATCAGGTTTGATGGGGGCTGACCACACAATGCACCACAGGGCTGTTGAGGTGCTGTGGGCTGACCTGCAGGTTCCCCTGAATGGCAACCAAGCTTTCTCTGAGTTAACCATCAGACCATTCTTGTCACTGATAGCCATCTTCTGCCTGCTGTGACAAATGTGGTACAGCCCCACAGAAAAAAGCCCCATTTTCTGTGCACTTCTAATTCACACTCTGTGAATTAGAGTTCCTCCATGTCAGCAGGGAGAGGTGTCCAGCCATGTGCAGCTGCTGCAGTGTGCTGGCAGTGAAGTGCTTGGATGTGGCATTGGAGGGGCAGGTGAGAACGGCCAGAGCATGAGCTGCTGTCCTGCTGATGTGAGCCAGTGTTTGAGTTGTGATGACAAAACTGTTAGTGATGTAAATCCACAAAAGCACAGCTGAATTAGGAGAAGCTGTCCCAGAGCTGTGGACACATTTGTCCTTTGGGCACCTGCTGATGTACAGAACTGCTCGACATGGTACCAGGTGCAGTCACAGAATCACCAAGCTTGGAAAAAACCTACAGTTTTGTCCAGTCCAACCATCCCCCCATCACCAATAGCTTTCACTAAACCATATCCCTCAACACAAAATCCAAACGTTCCTTGAACCCCTCCAGGGTTGGTGACTCCACCACCCCCCTGTGCAGCCCATTCCAGTGGCTGACCCCTCCTTCAGAGAAGTAGAAGTATTTCCTAACACCCAGCCTAAATCTCCCCTGGTGCAGTTTGAAGCCATTCCTTCAAGTCCTACCGCTGGTTGCACAAGAATACAGTCAGCAGCACAGCTGATATCAAACACAGACACTACTGCTTGCACATCCACTGGCTGCAGGACTACAGCTTTCCCTGGGGGCTGTTTGCTGTAGAACTGAAGTACGGCCGCTTCTCAGACAGCAAGTGCTGAATGTCATTTACACGGAGCACTCTGAGCCGGGGTAAACTCTGCACTGATCCACGAGGAGAATTCAAGCTTTGCAGGATAATTCAGTGAGAATTCCTGGGGAAGCATAAGGAGGCCCTCACTGTGAAGTACATCACTATAAATATATTTATAATGATTTATTATATCACTATCAGATCAGTGTATCACTGACCAATGACGTACAACACACTGGTTGCACAGTTTGCTCCAGATTACAACTGAGATTTCAGAAAAGCTTTAGAACAGTACAGAGAGCAAAGCCAACACGCGTTTGACCCTGGGACAAGGCCGAGGCCGGCAACCCGCATTGGCCGCGGCGGGGGGCAGGCATTTGGCACAGCTGCCACAGGCTTCGAGCAGGATCGGGCCACGGCCGAGTCCAAGGTTCGGGCAGCTCCCGTGCCGCTCTGCCCGCTCAGCAGAGCAGAGCTGAGCTCCGTGCGCGGAGGGCAGCGGACGGCGCGCAGCCCCACAGCCACTCTTCCAGGCCCGGCCGCACCGTACGGCTCCCAGTCTCCGCACCGCTCCCACACCGGCGCGGAGCGGCGCCGACCCGGGCTCTCCCCGTTCCCGGGCTGCACGCGCAGCCCCGCCTCACGCACGCGGCGGCTCCGCCTCCTCTTAAAGCGCGCCCGCCGCCGCCGCCGCCTCCTCTTCCCGCTCGCTGTGCCGCCGGCATGTCGGACAGGCTGCCCTACAAAGTGGGTGAGTGCGCGCGGCCCTCGCGGCCCGGCCCCGCGGGGCTCCCGCCGCTCCTCGGCGGGCGGTGCGGACGCGAGGCGGTGAAGCCGGGCCGCTGCGGCGGGGTCCGCGGTGAGGCCGGGCCGCCGCGGGAGGCGGCCGCGTGGGGGTGCGGAGCCGGGGCTGCGGGCGCGCAGCGGGGAGCCGCTGGACGTGTCCGGCCGGGGGGGGTCGGCTGAGGATCGGGACCGCGATGCGAGCGTGGAGTCGCCTCCGAGCTGCGGGAGGGGCTGCGCGAACGCCGCGGGGACCGCCGGAGCCGGGGCTGCACCCGGCGGGAGGCGCGATGGGGGAAGCACGGAACGAGCGCCTCCGAAGAGCTGCAGGGCTTTGGAGGGTTAGTAAAGGTAATAAGGAAATAGCCCGGTCGTTTAAAAAATAAAAATAAATAAAAATAAAAAGCTGTCGGGGATGTGAACCTAAAATGCTAGGGGATATTTTTTAAGCACGCTCTGGGAAGTCTGCCCGGCTTTAAGGGGGGTGAGATTGAAGAACATCCCCGCCCCCACCTCCCCCTTGTCAGCGGAGCTCCGGTGTCTGCCCGCCTCCTCGGCCTCTTCAGCCCCTGCTTGCTGTGACGCCCGGGCACGTGGGTTTAACGGGCATCGCTTGGGGATAACGTGCAATTAGCCTGTCTGCATGAAACCAGGCGCTCTGACTCGGTGTGTTCACCAGCCAGCTGAAAGGAAGCTGTCTGACCGTGCTGTTAGTGAAACGATGCTGTCCTGAGGCCTCTGAAAGAGCTCACCGGGTGCTGGGGCATTGGCACTGGCTGGTGCTGCAGAGCTGTGTTGGATGCTGGCTGTCCGCCTGCTGTAGGTGCAGCGTTCTCTTCCTCGCTCCGTACACTGTTGGAAATCTGTTCAGTTTTTGGTGAACGTTCTTAATGTGAGATCCTTCTTGGAGGAGTAAAGCAGATTGTGACTAATGGTGCTTCGGAAGGTGTTTTTGTGGAGACACAGTGGGAGCCCTGCAGCTGAGTCCTCAGTGGGGACAGGGCTGGGCTCAGTGCCCAGAGACCTTACAGGGAGTGAGTGTGCTGTGTGTGTTCCCACTTGCAGAAGCTGTGATTGTGCAGGCATTCCCCCCGGGCACGCTACTCTTTGTACTATGGAAGGAAACCTCTGCACCTGTCAGAGCCTTGGGCAGCATTTGCAGAAATGGGTTGGATCTTGGAACTTAATAAATGGGCTGCAGGGCTCCTGAGCAATAGATTAATGTGCCCATACAGGAGCTTTGTTGTTTTGGGGCTGTTTGGTCTGAGCTT
The DNA here is from genome assembly GCA_035772895.1 of Perdix hodgsoniae. NCBI lineage: Eukaryota > Metazoa > Chordata > Aves > Galliformes > Phasianidae > Perdix > Perdix hodgsoniae. The sequence continues at coordinate 5,956,445 of JAPSGF010000017.1, read as the reverse complement.
GCTTAAAAGCCTGTGCACCATAGTGCAAAAGCAGGGGAGTAAGAGGGGTAGGGCCCATTTTTCCCCAGCTCCATCTCCCAGCTGTTGCTTGGTGTTCAGTTCAGCTGTTGCAGCTGATGCCCATCCACAAGTGTGAGAAGGGATACCAAGGTCTCAGCTATTTAAACTCTGACACCTGTCCTCCTTCTCTTGCAGCTGACATCAGCCTTGCTGACTGGGGTCGCAAGGCCATTGAGATTGCAGAGAATGAGATGCCAGGGCTGATGAAGATGCGGGAGATGTATGGTGCCTCGAAGCCGCTGAAAGGTGCGCGGATCGCCGGCTGCCTCCATATGACTGTGCAGACAGCAGTTCTCATAGAGACCCTTATAAAGCTGGGAGCTGAGGTAAAGTGTCTCTGAGTTTCTTCTTCGGCATGCTCTTAGGTAATGCTCTGCCTGGGGCACTGCTTCAGTTTACGTAACTATCACAGGGGATCCTGGCAAATTTGTCTGCGCTTTTAGAAGAGGCTTGTTCCGGATGGATGGATTATTTCTTCTTCCCTTAAGCAAAAACGTCATCGGCTGTAATGCACACCCCCCAGGATGTGGTACGTGTCCTTTCTCTGGACAAGCAGCAGCTTCAAAAGTGCCAGTTCTGGACTGGGTCGCTGGCTTCAGCAGCTCCATCGGCTGCATGCAGCTTCCTTAGCAGTGATGCTCAGGGAGTGCACTGTGTTGTGCTTGGGCGTGCAGTGTTGTTGCTGTTAATGCTGAGGCTCTAGCGACTGCCTGCAGCATGGATTAGCTTGTATTAAGAACTGCACTGTTCTTTCAAATTCAGCGAAAACTTATGAGACTGTCTGAGAGCTCCTGCTAGCCCTTCGGCTGTGCAGAAAACACTGCAGAAGCAACGTGGTTCAATGATGGCAGGTGGGGACTCCACTGATTTCGAGCTCACTGTGTGATTCTGGATCAATTACCCCAGTCCATCTTAAAGACTCAGATACCTGTAAGCCCTTTACTGCATCGTGCCATGTGCCTGGCTTGCAGAATGGAGTCCAAACATCATGGCTGAGTGATCACTGCACAGGACATCTCAGCACAATCCAAATAGCTTGTGTACTGAGCAGGGAGCTCAGTGGTGGATTATGTTAAGCATGATTTGTGCTCTGAAATTCCTTTGTCCTGAAGTTTAGCTCTATGCACCCTGGCTGCCCAGAGATAGTCCTGTATGGGGGCTGTTCCTGGGAGTATGTGCCTGGGAAGGATTAAAAGTATTGAGCACTGTCATGCTTACCCAGGGGCAGTGGAAAAAGGGGAAGCTCTCTCCAATAGATAAAGCATTTCTTAAAAAGTGAAAACTGGGGGGATAGATCTAGTCAGGATGCAGGAGCAGCATGTGCTGTTGTGCATGGAGATTTTCCTGGTCAGAGCTGTTGTGCTAGTGCAGTGCTGAAGGAGAACTTTGATGTAGATTTAGTCCTGGCTTTGTTCCTACTATTATGTATGTAACTTTGTCCCTTTTCAGGATTTAAAAGCAAGCAGTACTTGCTGAGTTTTAGGAAGTTCTTTGCTGTTCCTGTTGGTTGCTGTATCCTAGTATGGCTGGCTTAGGCAGCAGTTGTGTGCTATTTTAAATATAGCTAAACTCCTTCAGTATGAATCCAGCCCAAATTCAGTGTCATATGGGACGCGTCCAAGTCATTCAGGGAGGTCCCTGCAGTGATTTGATTCCTCTAAGCATAAGCTAGGGTTGTGCCTTGAAGATGCGTGCTGTTGTATTACCTTGGTGCTTGATTGTGAGTTCCTTTCTTGTTCTTATGCCTGCATGTTCAGACTGCTTTGAGTTTGGATTCAACCCTGGTTCATCTGTTATACTGCAGTCTGGGTGCTTGAAAGGAAGGAAAGTAACTGCAGTGAAACTGCATCCTTTGTATACTCTCCAGTCTCTTTGGGGGTGTGGACTGGGGGGTTGGAACCAGGTGATCTTTGAGATCCCTTCCAACCCAAGCTATACTATGACAGTGAGCACATAGCTCACTGGATATCGTGGGATTCTTTCTACTGTGTTTCCATGATAGCAGATAGGTCATACTTTCTCAATTGCACTGTGGTTTCTACCAGAGGCACTTCAGCTTGGCTATTGGTCTCATTGCCTTTTTGGAGAAGCCCTCCCTAATACCTCCAGGACAAGCCTGGGGTTTTCCCCTACCACCTCCCAAGGTGACAGCGTTCCCATGCTCTTCTCTGTAACCCAGTACACCTCCTTCCCCCATCATATCTCGTTTAAAGCCCTGCTAACCAGCCCAACCAGCTTGCTCCCTAGAATATTTGTGGCCCTTTTGGTCAGCTCCTTAAGGTCTGTTGCAAATCAGCATGCAGATACCCTCCTGCTGGTCAGCTCTGTAAGGAACAGAGTGAGAGCTCCAGCGTGTGGCTCCTGGTCACAGAGAGCCTCTACTGTGAAGCTGCAGTGGGGGTGTGCAGGTCCCTATTAATGCAGCTCAGCGATGTGCTGTTGCTTTTCTAGGTGCCCGAGCCTAGTTATGAAATCTGTGGGAAGTGCTTAGCTCAGCTGGAAAAGCTTCCATGACTGGAGAACAGAGTGGGAGCTGTTTGAGCATAATCTCAAGAGAATGCCTGTTGATAGCATGCAGCATTTCAGCTGTGTTTCTGACATTCTTGAGTGCCAGTTGGTGTATTGCTGCATGGCCGTATCCTTTACTGGACACTTGTTATGTAGCTGTTCTGAAAATCTGAACTTCAGTGATGCAGACTTTCTGAACCCATCATACTGTGCTTTTCCTGAAGATCTGTAGCTGAATGTACTCTTTGGGTGTCTGGCACAAGCTCTCATGAGTGAAGAGGTGGCTGAATACGTGGCACAGCTGAAGCTCTGCTATCCTTTGAGGTGGCATTATTTTCCCTGTCCTAGTCAAATACTTAGTTTCCCTATTAACTTTTACAGAGCTATTTAGAAAGGCAGGAATTTGCACTAATATACTTTTCTGCTCTTGTTCCCTTTTGTGTCTAAATAGAGTTCCTGATATCTCAGAACTTTGTTCAGCAAATAAAACTTGAGTTGTTTTCCAGGTACAATGGTCAAGCTGCAACATTTTCTCCACTCAGGACCATGCTGCAGCTGCTATTGCAAAAGCTGGCATCCCTGGTAAGTTTTCTGTGTTCTAATTGGGCTTTGAATTGGGGTGTAGAGCTTGTTCTAGCTAAATCAAACTGTACGAATCAAGCTTTTCTGAATAAACTTCAGGATAGCCTCTGAAAGCCAGTGTTTGTTACAAAACACGCTGTTTGATTCAAGCTGCATTGCATCAGACAGTCTAGCATGCCTGACAATGGCTGATCTGGTGTTAGACTACAGAAGAGCTGGGTTGTATGTTACCAACCTTAAGCCTGTTTACTGAGGTAATTAAAAGGGCTGGGTAATTAGAGATTGGTGTGTAGGTGTGTATAGAAGGTGTTTGGTGCTTTCCAGTAAGCTTGCTGCTAGTAGTGTTTGGGGAAGGGAGCCTGGCTGTTAGCAGAGGCAAAATTTGTTTTCTGACAGCCTGGTTCTTTCCTTTGGAGGTGTCTTTAGCTACTGGTATAATTAGCTGTTGCAACAAGTCTTCCCCCAACTGTGATGCATTTTAAAGTAACAGAAGAAAGCAATTTCTTCCCTAGCTCTTGTGGTATTACTGGCTGTGGGCATCACCTCCTGCCTGCCTCTAGTGTGCAGTGTGAAAGAACCAGCAGCAACCTCCTGGATCTGGGTGTTAGGGTATTGCATCCCTCACTGCTTTTAACACTCAACACTCAGCTGAAGAGCAGTCTGTGGGTGGAGCATCCATCTGACCTTTTGGCTTCCACCCTTGTTATCTTTGCTTGGTAGAACTTGCACTTCTTGTTAATATTACACTTCACAGAGTGAATCTAGAGATGTGGGAGGAATGCTGATCCTTTGTAGACAATGAGGGACACTGACACACGCTTCTGCAGAAGGGGCAGCTGCAGGGATGGCTTCAGAGCTGAAGTTTTCTGTATAAACAGCAGAAACATGGCAATTTATCAGGTGTCCAATGTTAGGGTATGTAAGTGGTGTGCTCAGTAAGTTTGAATAGCTGAGTACCAACATGGCTTGAGGGTGGCATGAAGCAGCTACAAATGCCTGGAAAGGCAAAGGTACTGGCAGATATGTGTTAGCTGCTGAAGTTGCTGTTGGTAGTAGATGTGCTAATCTTGAGATATGCCCTTACAGGAGCAGAGGAAGCACAGCAGCATGGATTTTAGCACTGTGCTAGAAACGAGAATTTAAAGTTGCTGGAGAGTTTTTGGTCTGGTGCTTTGTTTGTACCAAAGTCTGGTGCATTTTTCCTGCTCTACTGGAAATGCTGTAGTTGTGTTTTCATTTGTTTGTATCAATATATCCTGCGGCTATTTGTAATTCCTGTACCGTGGTGGATTAAGGGAGTAAGTGGGGCATTGTGGATGTGAGACTGCTTTAGTTAGCTTTGATTTTTCTTTCTTAACATGGAATAGTGAGGAGGGCCATGAAGTCTTGGTTTTAATCAAGTTTGTGGCCTGGAGCAGAAGGCAGAATGTTTTAACTTTTACTCGTTTTGAGATTTTAATCTTCTTTCCAGTGAAAATGTCTTTTCTGGCTTGCAGGCACAGATAATCACCTACCTGTCAGCTCTGCTGCTGAGCGCTGCCGATGAAATCTTTATTTTGCTGCTTTGCTGCTTGCTCAGTAAGAAACTAATTGTTTGTTTCTGTTTAGTATTTGCCTGGAAAGGAGAAACGGACGAGGAATATTTGTGGTGCATTGAGCAGACCCTGTACTTCAAGGATGGGCAGCCCCTCAACATGATTCTGGATGACGGTGGAGATCTTACCAACCTAGTTCATACCAAATATCCACAGCTCTTGAAAGGTAATAACCTGCAGTTTTTGTCAGGTACAATTCTACCTGGGAGGCCAGTTTGGCACTTTTTCAGTGGGAATTCCCTGCTTTGGTAAAAGGGATGCGGGAAGGTTGGAAAGGCATGTTCCAGCAGGCAATGGGATGTGTCTGTGAGAACTGCTCACAGTGCAAGAGCAGAACCTCTTTCCTGCAGGAGCTGTTGTTTCCTTCTCTGCTTTGTAGTACTTACACTACACTGACTATTCTTCTGGCCTTCGTTCACATTATCCATTACCTGAATGACAAGTAGGGCTGCTGTCTGGTCAAGACACTTCTGGAAATGGGCTGGGTTTTAGAATTGCTTAATGTCTGTTTGCAATTAATATTTGTAATGTTGTTGCTTTTTTGTTCCCTGTACTCTCAATGCACCTTTAGACCAATTCATGACAACCTGTAGTTTTCCTTGGAAGGGAATGGTTTTTCACAGTACATGAACTGCAAGGCATTAACTCGTCCCATTTATCAGTAAAGATGCTAATAGTCAGGGTTATGACTCTTGCTTTGTTGATGTATTACCTTTAGTATTAGCTAGTAAAACAGTATGGTATGGCTAGCAGATGTTATTTGTAAAAAGACTTATTTGAGGGCTGTTTGGCAGGACTTGCAGTAGCAGGCTGATCTGTGCTGGGCAACTGTAGCAGCTTCTTTGCTCTGCTGGACTTCATATGTGCTGCTGCAAGCCATGGAGGCCTATTGTTGCTGAAGGACATGTTTGACCTAGGATTTGGAGATGACTGGATAGGCATATGGAGGGGAGACTGAAGTGATTACTGTTCGCTGTTCTGCTGTTCGTTCTCAGCCCTTACAGGTGGGGTTGCTGTAAAAACCTCCTGGATCAGCTTTCCTGAGCTGTACTGCCTTAACAGGTTAGAATCAGAAGTAATCAAGACACAGGGCTGTGTGAAGGAAGGAGGCTGGGTCTTACTGCCCATCTGTGTGCTTGTATGGGTAGGGTGGCAAGTAAAAGAAGAAACTGCAACTGTGTGACATGCTTTGCTTTCTCTTCAACCCTCATCCTCATGTCATTAGGTCTCCAGCAGTGAACTGTAATGCAGTGGAAATTGGTGCCTGCTTACCAGAGGTCTCTCTTACTTTCTTCTGGGCTGCCTCTGTGTGAAGTTCATGACCCAGGAAGCCACAGCTAATCATGTGTCCTTGGGATTGTGACAGGCCCCAAAATGCAGTTTTTCATACTTGAGTTCTGTTTGACAGGGTTGTTCCCCTGTCAAGCACATGCAGCTAACACCTACTTGTGTCTGTTCTTGAGGGTGCTTGTGCTGAACTTTTCACTCCTGTAGCCTTATCTGCTCTTCAGAGTCCTCTCCCTTGTCTTGCACTCCTGTTGTGCAAGCAATTAGTATGATATGTTTCCGCAGGACAGTGGCTGTCTCCTGTATTGGCATCCATCTCTGGTCTGCCACCCCAATTCACAGGAGTGGCCCTTCACCTGGGTTTTTAAAGGACCTAGCTGGAATGTCATACCTATCAACATTTCCCTTGCCAAAATGTGTGCTATCTGCACTGACTGGAGGTGAGAAGCCTTCTTGCAGCATTCTACCACCTGTGGAAGGTGACAGAACTCAGTATGGTTTATCAACCAGTCTCATGCTGCTTAGAAGAAAAGCTTCCAGAATGGGACTCTGTGAGTAGAGCTTTGATTGCATTTAAGATCTGCACTTTGTTGCCATTTGTTGCAAAAGCTGATTTGAAGAAACTGTATAGCATCCCTTTTTTTGTTCCTTGAGGATAACAGTGGCCAATAAATTTTAAGGGCCAGCAGTGATATCTGAAAGTCACTGAAAATGAATGAATGTCACAATGCAATGGTCTGTTTGTGGGTAAAGGCAGGACAACAGCAGTGATAGGGCATGCACAGTATTTAGAAGGGCTGAATTGTGAGTGCAGGAGATGTAGCAGCACACTACTGTTCTCCCCCAGAAACGTGGGGAAAGCTGAGAACGGAGCAGAATGTCAGTGCATGGAGCTGAGCTGTGCACGGCAATGGACAGCAGTGTGTGCCATTGCTATTGGAAGCTTGGGCAAGTTTCCTGACCTAATTTCAGAGGCAGCTGTTTTCCGTGCTACAGCCATATCTAATCTATATGAAAGTTAGTTCAGTCCTAGCGTGCAACGAACAATTGAAAGTAGGGCTCTGTAGTTCATTCAGGTCTCCTTGAAATAGGAGCTGCATTAAACAGCTGCCTGGAAATGCTCAGCAAGTTTCACCTCCTCCCTAAGCACAACTGCTGTTAGAGGGCAGAATGGCCTTTGTACTACTGCCACCTTTTGTTAGGCTAAATGCCCTTAAAGCCAACATAAATGAAGGAAAGGAAGGGAAAGACTTCAGAACTGGACAAAGAAAGTCACCTGTACTCCTGCAGAGATCATTTCTGGCATCTCTGCTGAAGCTGCTGTTCAGAGAGGGCTGGGGAGGCTGTACTGTTGGTGATCCATTGGGGCAGACTTGCGGATGATCAGGTAGGTAAAGCAGGTCTGAGTGTTCGGCAAGAATTGAGTCTCTCGAGGAGTTGCTCAGACAATCGCACTGGAAAAACGCTTCGGGGAAAGGTGCTGTGTTTCACCACGCACCAGATGATGTTCTTTAGCTTGCCCTGCCCCCTTCCAGCCGGCTCTCAGCGTGCCAAACCTCAACTTAACCGTCTCAGCAGGTGACCGAGTGAGGAGCGTGGCATTCGAGTGCAGTCTGCGCTGCCGGCTCGCTGCAGGCGGTGCGGCCGCATCACGGAACGCGTCTCCCCGCCTTCCCGGAGGTGGCTGCGATGTCGGCGGCGCGCCGCAAGGGGGCGCCATAGCTCCGCAACGACTCCGGCCGCGCTGCCCGAGCCGCGCCGTGTGTCCCAGGCGTGCCGCCCCTCCTGAGCGGCGCTTCCATCCCGGAGCTAAAAGCCCGTATAAGTGTTGGCAGTGTCCTATGGGTCTCTACGCAGAGATATTGCTCTGGGGGTGGCTTCAGCTTGGCTTAGCAGCTTTGCTCTATCTTCCTCCAGTACTTCGTATGGTGACAGATTAGCTGACTTGTGGTATGCTTCCAGATCAAAGAACAAACTGAGTCACCATCACTTGTGCAGGATATGCAGCTCAACTGCATGGGTGATTTTCAGGTTTATTGGTTGTCACAAATTGCCACCGCGTTTTCTTGTGCAGATAAGCTTTGAGCAACACCCTGGATGCTTAAACCATAGCAATTAGACTGTCTGCATGCAGTGAGGTGTTACTGAGGTGGTAGGGGAAGGAATATCCAGAATTCATACTGTATATGGTATGAAGGGTAAACAGGGCTACGTTTACAGATTTGGCTTTTGGGTGTTATTTGAAGAGAGGCTGCTTTGTGACAGTTACTGTCATGCCAAGGTCTGGTACCCTTATCTGACCTTTGTATTTTTAGGCAGTCCTTTGTCGCTGGCTTCTACCTCTGGGACTGCTTTCAAACAAGGGCCTGTTTGAAATGATACTTTGTGAATGTGCTAGTAATATATATATAATATATAAAGGGAATTTTCATGCAGTTAATGCCTAGGTTTGGAGCACGTGGAGAGTGTTTAATCAGAGCTGCAGCTGATTACTGACAGGAGGATTGAGAACAACAGACTGAATTTGAATTTTTCTTAGTTGTTTCCAGTGCTTCAGACTTGAGTGTGTTTATCTCTCATCTCCTTTCAGGCCACCTTGCCAGTATAGAACAGACTTTAGAAACGTCACTGGAAATGTGAACATCCAACACTCTTTGCAGTTGGCTCAGTTTGTGAGAAAATAGATTAGAGCCATCCTTCCTGACTTTCTGGACTAGAATTAGCCCCTTCTGTTTTTCCAAAGACTTCTTTGTCCTGCTGCTTCGATAGCTGTGTGGGGGAAAACTTGCTTGAAGCTTCAGAGTGCCCTTTGAGGATCCAAATGAGGGTTCTGATCTCGTCCCTGCTTTCTGCAAGGATTTTTATAACTTAAACTTCTGGAAGACACTGTTGCCACTTGGATGTGTTGGTTTGCAGTGATGCTAAATCCAACCAAACATAACTCATTTTACTCTGCCCATAGGAATTAGAGGTATTTCAGAAGAGACAACCACTGGAGTTCACAACCTGTACAAGATGAAAGCCAATGGGACTCTGAAGGTGCCAGCTATCAATGTTAACGACTCTGTCACCAAGGTACTGCAGTTAAAGCACTTATGCTATGCTGTGCTAACAGATTTGGTGCTGGGATGTTGTTATTCCCCTGTAGGTATTCTTTCTCTTGCTGAGGTACTCTAGATGTGGAACCGAACAGATTTTCAGCATATCCCTGAAGTGAATCCATGATGTCTTTGGTGTGGTGTGTTGTAAATATCCCATTTTTAGAATTTTCAAGGCTTAATTGTGTGCAAGGATGTGTGTTATATTATTAAAATGCAAAAGAAGGGAAGGCATCTCTGGAATTATAGCTGCGTTAGCCTACAGTTAGTTTCTCTGTTAAGAAACAGGTCATCACTGCATGACTTAAAGCCACAGGCAGGTAACAACTGGAAAAGAAAGTGAATGACCTGCGTGAGCTTTTGGCAGGTAAAGTATTTCTGCAAGCAACAGTTCCTAAGGATAGAGCAGAAAGTGTTTATATCCCTAGTTTAGTCCTATTTCTGCTTCCCATGACAAGTCCTGATGAATTGAGGAAAGAAGAAGGAATGGTATTAAGAGAGTGACGATGGTGTTGAATGCAGATGAATTATAGAGGGATTTTCAGGTGTGCATGAAGCTTATGTATCCAGGTGTTTTTAAAACTAGTAAGTATATATTGAGTCACCGTGTTCAGTTTTAAACAGTTTTCATAGTGAAGCATTGTGATGATAATTCCTGCCTGTTGTGTGCCTGTGAAAAATAGCACTTTATTTAAGGCACAACTGTGTCAGTACTTTTTGGCTGTTTGATACTCTGAGACTACCCTCAGTCTCCTATGTTATTCTGTCAGGAGTGGCATTTCTCAATGGTTTGGTCTGCTTTCTCTGCAGCTTGTTGTCTTATTTCTGTTCACAAAGATGTGTCTGACATCTTTATTCCATAGCTAATGGGCTGGAAACCAGTCGATTTTGGACGTTCCTCTAACATCCTTTTCACCCGTGTCTTTGCCTCTTGCATAATAACTACTAATACTGTTCAGTAGATTTAGAAATTAAGATGTTTCTAAAAAAGCCTCTGAAATGGATTTGAACTGAGCTAACTTTATTCTAGTGCCAAACAAGTGCTTATTTTCAAATACCATTGAGGATTTGTGCAATGAAAGATTTGTATGAACTACAGTTACAGACCTCCAGGAAGACGTGCAACTGAATGACAGATTTTTGCTCCTTCAGTTTGATATTTTGACTCTATGCCAACTTCCCATGGTAGTGGTGGGAGAAAGAGACTTCCTTTATTTCCGTTTCATTTACGAAATGTTTCTCACCAGGGACATGCTGAAGCCTGTATGTGGCATAATTACATAGATTGAAGTAGAATAGATGAAAAACATCAAGCCAAATTATCTTCTCACCCCTCATGTAGTTAATGTTTAGCTGACTGTCTGCCTCCTGATCATGTATGTGCACACAAATCCATTTGGCTTCTCTAAGAAGTTTTTGCTCGAGTGAATTTTCTTCTGTTCTGAAATGGCTCCTGTTCCTTCTCCAGAGCAAATTTGATAACCTTTATGGCTGCCGAGAGTCCCTCATTGATGGCATCAAACGTGCTACGGATGTCATGATTGCTGGAAAAGTGGCAGTGGTGGCAGGTTATGGTGATGTGGGCAAAGGCTGCGCTCAGGCCCTGCGGAACTTTGGAGCAAGAGTCATCATCACTGAAATTGATCCCATCAATGCACTGCAGGCAGCTATGGAAGGTGAGAACAGAAGGTATAGGAATTACTGCATCTGAAGGGAGTCTTTCTGTGTTGATGTAGAGCAATAAATGATAGTCGAGAAAGTTTCAGTGGGTTTCAGCCTCTGTGTTGTAGAAGTGACACTCCTCTTGTTGAACTGAGCACACAACAAGCTCTTCCTTACAGCTTCTATTGTTGTAGGCCTTGAAGATATGTTTGGAGTCACAAATAAAAAGACTGTATTGGGGAAAGCCTGCTATTTTGTAATGCTGTAAGTCTAGTTATGAATGGGTTAATTATCTTCAAATTGGGCAATTCAACCTTCAGTGTAAGTTAAGACTTACTAGACTATTTCCATAGTAAAACAGCAGACCTTGTCTTCATTAGATGCTTTTGTAGATTAATGTCACTCTGCCTTTCCAGTGTGAAGCTGTGCTTGCAGCACACTCTCAAAGCTGTACTCCAGCTCTTCTGTGGCTGCTTCATTTAGCTCCGGGTAGTACCATTTTATCCCATTTCTTTTCATACATGACTAGAATCTGCAGGTATTGTGGATGCATTTTCTTTGGCAAGCAAACCCTGAATCCACTCTAAGAGCTGTGCAGGCACTACACCTTTGGCTGCAGGGTGTTGGATGCATAAGATCCTCACGCTGTAAGCAGGTGAGGGATGCAGATGTTTTTGTGCTGCCTTGGTATTTAGTGTGAGGAAAGTACATCTGCTAACATGCATTCTCCATAGATTAAGCATTGGCACAGCCTTCTGTTACTCATAATTTTTTCTTTATGCTTTACTCACTTTTGCAGCCCATTTTTGAACAACATCTGGTGATTGAGCAGGGAGATAATTTTTTTTCTCTCATTTTCAGGTTATGAAGTTACTACAATGGAGGAGGCTTGCAAGGAAGGCAATATCTTTGTTACAACCACTGGCTGCACTGACATTGTTCAGGGCAGGTATGATCTAGTCATTTGCTTCAGTGAAAACACACTTCTACAGTTAGATTTTTATATAGTCATAACTTGTCAGCAGCATGGTGAGGGATAGCATTAATTTAATGAGAAACTGAGACCAGTTTTTCAACTCTGTTGATTGTTGCCACATTGCAATTATTCCTGTCCTACAATGCCTAATGCTGGAGAAACAAAAAGCATAGATTGACAGAGTTTAAGAAAATGGGAAGGCGGGCCTGAATTCTGTTATTAATTGTTAATTCTGTTATTCTGAATTATATTGATAAATGAGAATGAAAGGGGAGGTAAGTAAAGATCGAAAGTGATTCCATCTGTGAATACACACAGCAATCTCAAAACTAATCTGTTCTCAATAAGCTTCCCTGCAGGATTTTTATTGTCACTTCTTAGATCTCAGTTTATAGTCCCTCTGCTCTACACAAACTCATTCCTGTTTTTGCCATTAGGATTGTATATGTTGTAGTATGAGGTCAGATTAAGTGGGAGGAGATGAAGCCATTAGCATCCAGGAAAGTGAAACTGCTGGAAACATTAAAGTAATGGAGAAAGAGATTCTTTCTGTGTAGGGAACAGAATAACTGCCGATATTTTAGTAGTGACCAACTAAAAAAAGTTAATTCAACTTTCTGTACTGGGACAACAGTTTATCTTCAATAGCCTCTTCCATGCTTGGGAAGAGTCCTTTTCTAGGAGCTTGAAACTTTTCCCCACCGGCTTTACATGTTTAGATGATTACTACACCCATACATCATGTCTGTGAAAATCAACTGCAGATCCAGGAGCTCTTCACAGAATCACAGAATTATCAAGGTTGGAAAAGACCTAAAAGATCATCCAGTCCAACCATCACCAATACTCCCCAGCTAAATCATATCCCTCAACACAACATCCAAACGTCTCTTGAACACCTCCATGTTCGGTGACTCCACCACCTCCTTGGGCAGTGCATTCCAATGCCTGACCACCCTTTCCGAGAAGTAATATTTCCTAATGTCCAGCCTGAATCTCTGAACACAATACTCGAGGTGCGGCCTCACCTCTTCATTTTGCCTTGAGCACAGCTATGGACCAAAGCACCTCCTGCATTTGGAGAAGGAACGTTTCTTTTGTGCATTGACTTCTGATTATTTTTTCTTTAATTTTTTATTTTTTCTTCCCACAGGCACTTCGAGCAGATGAAGGATGATGCCATAGTTTGTAATATTGGTCATTTTGATGTGGAAGTTGATGCAAAATGGCTGAATCAAAATGCAGTAGAGGTGGTGAATGTTAAACCTCAGGTGAGACAGCCCATGTAGAAGGCATCCTGATAGAACAGAGTGATTGCAAGTCAGTGTCTGCTGCTGGAATGGGAAGTGTTTCTTTTCAGATGCTTCTACTCTTTACATTCTGCTCTGCTGTTGCCCTATTAGTCTGTAACAAGCTGCATGTAATATTCTTGCATTGATATTAAAACAACTGGTTCCAGCAAGTGCCCAGGACTTCCAGCATGCTCTCTGAGAAGACATGCCTAGCATGGACACATCTGTGTATTCTTTCCTTCTGGGCAAACAGAAACCTATTCCTTAGTGATGGTCTCATAGTTGATTGCATCATATTCGTTCCTTACAGGAGGTCGACCTTGATGTTTGGCAAAGTATGAAAATGCCCTTTTTGAGAGCCACCATCTGAAAGTAATGCCATAACTCAGTTTAAAAAACAAGCTGAATGATAAATACAGAACAGACCATTAGAGATCATATAAAACTTCATAGGAACAGAGCCTGTGGATTCTCTGGTGGCTGATCTCAGTTTCCTCCAAGGAAGTGGCTTGCTTGTGTAGCTGCCCTGCACCAGAACAGTCACAGGTCTAATGCAGAGTGCTAGTATTAGAATGAGTCTCAAGGAAATGTCTTCAGGGGTTCTGCCAAGGTTTGAAAAATTCACACCTTTGTTTTCAAAGCATTTTTTCTTCTGAAATTAAAGCCTATGTGGAGCTTTGCCAAATTCAGGCTTCTCTTCAAGACTCAGTGGCTTCATTTTAGAAACCTGTGGAGACCAGAAGTCTGTGTGTGGGCAGAGAAGGCAGGAAGTTTTATCCTTGCTCAGCTTGCATTCCCACCATGTATTTACTTCAAACTATGGCAGTAGTTAGTAGGGAAAGTAAGGGAAAAGTAGGGAATCTAAAAAAAGTAGGGATCTAAAAACTCCAACTCTTCAGCTGTATCCTTAAAGAGAGAAACAACACTAAATTAAAACTTGTTTGTAACACAGGCATTGAGGGAGAACATCACCTGAGGCTAACCAGTCTCTTTGTAACTTGGTATTGAACTTCTGATTACCTTTTGAAGAGGTAACTTTTGCTCACAGTGGGATTCTCAGACAGGTTTTTTACTTTTTTTTTCCTTTAACTGTACCTAGGTGTATGTCTTAGTAGATCTGTTGCCCTGCCAGATTTCATGACCCTTCTGTGGCTTATTGGCCACCCACATCAAACTCTTGCTAACTAGTTGTGAGAGTCTTTTCAGTTTCATGTTTGTTGTTGTGGCACTAAATGTGAAGTATGAAGTTATACTTTCAAGTTCTCACTATGTTTGTGCCTGCTCTTGCCCATGACCTTAGTGTAAGGCTGACTTCTCCTTAGCTTCTATCCTAGAAGAACCTGTAGCTAGCTGCTTGCTTTTGGATAGCTCAGGTTTTAAGAGGTTTTAAAATCGGGACAGTTTATAAACATTGTCAAAGGCTGAAATAGATATTATTGTAGTAACATACAAACTACCTGCCCATGACTATTGAGTGTGGCTCTTAAAATCCATGTGAAAAATGGAATATTAGTGTTTGAGAAAGCAGCGGTCCCTTTTCTTGTCAGGAGCCAGGCCTGTCACAAATACATTAGATGCCCTGAACAGTGAGATGCAGTGTAGTGCAAGTGCAGCTATTAAAAGTGTCTGGTTCAAAACAGATGTTTTATTTTTAAAAGATTGGAGTTAGGGTCAAAGTAGCCCATATGATTTAATGCTGAAGACTTACCTCCTTCCTATCCTAAATCTCTCTTTTGTGTTCTGTAAACCATTGTATTGTGAGCAGGAGGTTCAGAGTGGCTCAAAATTATGGACCTATTAACACAGGCTGTCATCCAGGGTGCTGTAGGTGACAAAAATGTATGTTTAAAAATATTTAGCTGAAGTTTGGACATGTTTTAAAACAAAAACAACAACAAAAAAAACCAACCATCTCTGAATGAACCACCTCTGTCTCAGCTTGATCTAGAGATGGATGAAGCTGAGAGGATTTATTGGGAAATTTGGCTTTTGCTGTATTCTTCCTTATCTACCTCCTGCTTACTGCTGGAGATAGGATATAAATTTGGGTTTAGGAACAAGGAAGTATCCTGCAGCTTCAATCCCTCACAACAGAACAACTGCACCCCACAACAACTGCACAACAGTGCAGAATTCATCTGCACTGGAACTAGAATTGGTGGAACCTGGTGGATGACAACCAAGTCCATGGGAAAGGATATTGGATCCAGATAGTCTTTATGGTCCCTTCCAACCTAAGCCTTTCTATGATTCTACAGTTCTGTGACAAAAGTGATGAATTTGAACACAACTGAGAAATCAGCCCTGGCCTAAGTGGTGGACTGAGAAATGTCCAAATACATACACAGAATCATAGAAGGATAGAATGCCTTAGCTTGCAAAGGACTTTAAAGATCATCAAGCTCATACCCTCCTGCCATGGACTGGCTGCCTCCACCCCCCAGCTTGGGTTGCCCAGGGCCCAGCCATGACCTCAGACACGTCCAGGAATGAGGCACCCACAGTTTTTGGCAGCAATGCTGGGGCTACGCCGCTTCTGGGTAAATAATTTCTCCCTCACATCTAACCTAAATCTCCCCCTTTTTAGTTTAAAGCCATTCTCCCTTGTCCTATCACTATCAGACCATATAAAAAGTCACTCCCCTCCTGCTTATAAGCTCCCTTCAGGTAATGGAATGCTGCATTGAGGTCTCTCCTGACCCTTCTCCAAGCTAAACAAGCCCAACTGCCTCAACCTTTCTTCATAGCGGAGGTTCTTCAGCCCTCTGATCGTATTCATGACCTTCTTCTGGACCCACTCCAACAGCTCTGCATCCTTCTTGTTCTGGGAGTCCCAGGCCTGGATGCTGTAAGAGGGACAAAGCCCAGCTTTTCATCCACCAAAAAAAAATTTCCCCCTTGCCCCCCACTAGTAATGCAGTTTAGTTTCCTGATCGCAGGGGTCAGCATGCCTGGAGTGCATGTAAATGAGCCTTGTCCTGGGAAAGCCACCTTCTTGGTCACGGTGTCCTCCCTGCTAGATTAATGTCCCTAGTCTAAAAGAGGGCCTCAAGTAGAGGACAGACGCCGTGTTAAAGGTGTGATATCTTGCACTAACCCGTAGAATTTTTTCACTTCAAGTGAGGAGTTCCACATGCTTTTATAATGCCAATTCATGACTTGAATTTTTACTAATCCTTGGCAACTTTTTCTATATTGTGTAGCAAGGAGGGGAATATAAGGCAAGAGCAAAAATCTGTGATCAAAACCTCCTATGAAGACATCTGTCTCTTGATCCTGAGGATTATTACCAGAGCCGAGTGTCTGGTTGCTACATGTCAGCTAGAGGAAAAGTGTAATTGTGAAACAGTGTCCAGTGTTGTAATTTTCAGTATCATGTGGTCCCTATTTGCAAGTGATGAGGTGACAGAAGAAATTTTTAATACTTGGGAAAGGAAAATGTGCCTTTCTGACTCATCTGGTGCTTTCAAAGGAGGAGAAAATAAGCTTATTCCTGAAAAAATGGCAGGTTGTTTTGAATCTGCTTGTAGTTCTGGTACTAAATTAATGTGTAACATGAACACAGCTCTTGAAGAGAAGGAAGGGTCAGGGTGAGAATGATGAGCTTTGTCTCTGCAAATAAGTCACTTATGTATATATCATGCATGGTCTGGAGGGAAGTGCAAAGCAACCAAAAAGGCCAGGGTAAGCGAAGTGCGGATAGGGAGAGAGAGGAGGCATTTGTATAAATATGGAGATGAACTTAACAGCTGGATAACTGAACTCTAATTCTCTAGCAGCTTACTGAGCTTGTAAATCAGCTGGTTTGTCTGTCCATAGCCTAGGCTTGTTTTCACAGTACTGACTTAGACCTTTACTATTCTGCATTTCTTTCCATGCAAAGCCATGGACTTGCATTATTCCACATTGCCTTGTGCACTGAATCGATGGTGTCAGCAGAGGGCCAAAGGTATGAGATTCCATGCACCACCCACCAGCTGTCCAGGGATTGGTTGGGTCAATGTATAGATCTAGCATCTTAAACTACCGCATTCAAACCTTGAAACTTAATTGCAGCAGTGTTGCAATTAAGTGAAAATTAATTGTAGCAGTTTACTATAAGCCATGTTGCTGTAGGTTTTTTTTCTTTAGCATTCTGATTTGTCTGCTTCCTTCTTTGTTTTGTTTTTCCCTCCCGTAATCTTCTGATGGTGTGTGTGGTATTTTTGGGGTGAGCTGAGAGCTGTTACCAGTGATCCACACTGGAGAATTAGCATCCATAGGAAATATACTGCAGCTGCTTAGTGAGAGAAAATTCTTGCTAACCTTACCTTGCTGTACTGCTCTTGGGTAGGAAAAATAAAGAGTTTTATTTGGAGCCTCTGTTTGAGATGGTTACTGTCTACACACGTGCTAAAGACAGTAATCTGTATTATACAAACCCCAGAAATAGAGTATTGGGATTGAATCACAGCTGGGGAAGATAAGTAGAGGCCCAGATCTTGTCTGAAAGTAAGTACCTCTACTAGTAAAATGGTCATTGCTAGTTTAAATTATTGCTAATCTGAATAAAGGTTTGTTGTTTTTTTTTTTTTTTTTTGAAGGCAGAATTATTAAAAATAAAACTAGGTTCAGCGTGGCTTTTAACCTATAGGTTGAAGCTTTAGGAACAAAATTAAGTGGCTTGTATTTTGCTTCATATTCCCTTTTGAGACATGAAGTATACATACAGCTGCAGGAAAGGAACCCTTTTAAGTCTTGCATAGCATCTATGCTGCGACCGCAGAATTTGTGTAAAACACTGTTAACCTTTAACAAAGTTTACTGTTACCTTTTCAGTCTTTTTGAAGGTTTAGTTGGCTTCCACGTGCTTGACATAATAGATGAACAGTAAATAGCAATAATGAACATTCTTGTAACTTACAGATTTAATGAAATACAGATAAAAATCCAGATTGTCATTTCATTGTAGGCTTTAATATTTAATATAACTCCTTTCTACAGGGTGAAGGCAAGGGAGAGAAGAGCTAGCAACTGGCAGGAGGGGGGAGCAGAGCTAGCATAGGCATTGCGGGATTCCAGTCTGGCCCAGACAGTTGAGGCACATATGAAGTGACAGTCTCCTGAACTCTGGGGCTCTTGTCTAACTGAGCACCTGTCTCCTTAGCCCTTGTTTGCCTGTCCTTTTGTCCCCAGCACGGCCTGGAAATCGGCCTGAATGGAAGACTGAATCTTTCTCCCTGAAAGCCAAGAGTGTGCACCAGAGTGAAGGACAGCCGTTTAATTTACCGATTCTTTTCAGCTACGCATGTAACCTGACTTGCTTGATAAATGGATAGATCTCCTTGTGTTTTGTCTCTGGGACATGTCTTGCTCTCACTTAGGCCTGGTGTCATTGTGGGAGGTGAGCTGTGAAACAACAAGTGTTTTCGGGTCTCCTAGAAGGTGGTGCCAAAGATTTGGTAGGTGTCTACAGCAGCCTGTACCTGGAAGACAAACTGTTCGTGCCTTGGCTGTAAATCAAGGCATTACTGAGGTGGGAGGATTCACTGGGGAGTAATTTCAGAAGGCTGAGCAAAACCTGGCCCTTACCTGTGTATCAGGTCAGATGTTCTGGGCTGGTCTCTGATGCAGCAGAGGTGCTGCATCTCTTCTCTCTCTACACCAGCAGTTATAATTAAGTGCATATGAATTACATCTTACTGCAGGCAGCATTTTCCCTGCCACAGACACCTGAGATGGTATGCATGTGAAAGAACCAGAAGAACAGGATAACTGATTAAATATGAAGCAGATGTTAAGATCTATGTAGTGTAAAGTCCAGAGTAGTTAAAAGCCTTACTGAACTCTGGCTGGGAACAGTGAGGAGCATCTTGATTCTAATGAAAGTCTGTATCATAAACCCTTTGCTGAATTGCTGATGTGGGAAGGGAGCCCACCAAGTTTTGCATGACTTCTATGGAGATATTCAAGACCTGTCTGGATGCTGACCCGTGCTGCCTATTGTAGGGTACTTCTTTAGATGCGGATTGGACTCAGTGACCTCTTGAGGTCCCTTCCAGCCCCTGTGATTCCGTGACTTAAAATGCTGTTTGTGCCCTCACCTTTCTCTGCTCTTTTCCCAGGTGGATCGCTATAAACTGAGGAATGGTCGTCATATCATACTGCTAGCAGAAGGCAGACTGGTCAATTTGGGTTGTGCCATGGGTCACCCTAGCTTCGTCATGAGCAACTCCTTCACCAACCAGGTGCTGGCACAGATTGAGCTGTGGACTAATAGTGACAAATACGCTGTTGGAGTCCATTTCCTGCCAAAGAAGGTGAGTTAGAATAGCAGAAAAATGCAAACCTGTAGGGCTTTGGTCACACAATCTGAAGTGAGCTTTTTTCTTTTTTTTTTTTTTTGTGGGTAGGACAGTGTGAAGAAGTAGAACTTGTTTGTGACAGGAATGTCCTGTTTTTTTTTTCTTTTTTTTCTTCCCCCTCAACTTGCAACTCTTTAATAAGGTGCTGGGAAAGCCTTTGCTTTCTGAGAATAGTCAGGAAGCTCCTTCATGAAGAGTTGGAGTGAAACCAGAAATCGTCACTATGGTTGAGAGAATCTGGGTCCCATTTGTACCTGAGCAGAGCTTATCACAATCTGATCCTAATAGCTTCACAAGATATTAATGACACAAATTCCCTTGTGTTTCCCTTTAATCTTATCTGTGGATTCTTTGTTCTTGGAGAAATCTGGGTCGTGTCATAACTTGCAGATTCCTTTATAAAACCAACCTGGTTTTAATTTTACAAAACAAGCATGAGAATTTGAGTTGGTCATTGAAAAGGCTGCTGGAGTTAAATCTCATTGCTTTGAAATAGAGCCAGGTGTGAGACTAAACGTGTAAATACTTTTCATCTGGGAAGTATAAAATGTATGTTGGGGCTTATTTGTGAAATGTTTGCTGAAGAACGTAAGCTTCCAAAACTGCCCATTGATGATCAAGCAAAGTATATCTGCAGCTGATCAGCCGGCTCTCTGACACACAGTCATCTTCAGAGAAAAATTTTTTATTGGCAATTCCACGGAAAAAGAGCAAGCCTGATGTTGCTAATAAAATATGGCTTCATTCTCTTCCAGAACAAGTTTTTAGTAATCATACTTGAACCGAAAGTGAGAAATAACACCCAGATCTGTTACTTACTGGACTTGAGTGTTTGTGCAGTGCATGGCAGTGATGTGTTCAGGTTCATGTGCTGTGGCAAAATGACCCACTGAGCTCCACAGATAATTTCAATGAATAAAACTGTCTTCTTGTCAGAGCCAACAAAAGATGGACAGAAGAGCTTTCTTTCCTGATTTTTAGGCTATAATAGCTATGAGCTATTAGAAACATGCCTGCTTTTCTGCAATATGTTTTCCTGGAAATTGAAACAAACTATTGCATCCATGCTCTTGCTGTCAAATCTATCCTTCCTCATGCTCAACTTCTTGATTTGAAGTGTGCAGTAAGTAAGAATGTCAGTTTTCCTTTCTCTAAATATTGAAATCCATAAGCTGAAGCAACTGTGAAACAGCTTCTTTCTGCTGCAGTTTGAGAACCTGATTTGCAAGGTACTGGTGACTCAGTAACAGCTCCTTTTCATGTAGATCTAATCTGTCTCAGCTGTGCTGGAAACGCACCTGTCAGATCTCAGTATATCACTACAGTTCAACCTGATATGTATTTGATTTTTAATCTTTTTCTTCTGACGTGATCTACTAAGCTTAAATACTTGTTTCCCATTCTAGACACAGTCCTTCTAGCTGGGTTTTCTTTCTTGGTTTCCTTGATTCTTATGCAGTATGCCATAGCTTTCATGGTTTGCTTCCACATTCTTCAACCACTTAATCTTTTGTTTTTAATGATTTGGATTGTACATCTTTACCCTCACTGGTTCTCCATAGATGTTCAGAAAAACACCAAACTGCCAACAGGTTGAGCTGCACTGAATTATTCAGCACAAATATAACTTTAATATGCTTGCTACGATGGGGTTGCTTTAGAGTAGTTTCCTGTTAGGACACTTCTGCTTAGGATGTGCTGGTTGGCACATGCTGAAGATGTAGTGCTTGGCTGTTTTGTTGATTTGGTGATCAAATATATTGCAACAGTTACATACATAGAGGAGGTATCACCAGTTTTTTTTTCTCTGCTGCTGCAAACTTACCTCGCATCTGCGCTTCCTTAGCAGCGATCATTTGTACCTTGCAGGACTGGCAAATGATATGATAACTTATCTATCGTATGCAACTTGTCCCTTCCTAGTGCTGTCTTATCTCCTTGGATGTCTTTCATGGCTCTGCCTTCCTGTTTGACATGGCAGCTAGTTTGCTATGTTGCTGTCTGTTTTCAGACTTAAATATCCTCTAACTTTCTGCTCATTTTTCTGACCCTTGAGTTTGCATGTCTGCCTGACACCCCTGGAATGAAGAAAAGATCAGGAAGTGAGATATAAAGTATTTTTTAATTCATGAAGACCATGACAATAGATAATAGTGTTGTTGATGAATTAGTGATTCTGGAATGAATATTCTTAACATACATACCTCAGAGAAAGTATATCTGGAAGGGGGAGATATATTAATTTATTTGTACATACTAGAATTTCTATACAACATTATGATAGTCTAGTGTGTCCATGTCCAGGTGTTTTCATAGCAGAAACATGACTGGGGCTTTTCCCTTCTGCCTAGCTGGACATTCTTATCTTTGAATAGTTTGATATCTGTTCTTTACATGTGGATGGATGTGAATGTGTAATTGGGATTGAAATGGGCTTGATGATATATTTGTCTGTCTGATGCTTCTGAGGAATTCAAATTAAGCTGAGACTTTTCCACCTGGGAGTGATTCTGTGCTCAAGGTAGATGGTTCTGCACTCAAGCAGTTGGTGTATGTTGACAGGAGAAGAGTTGTGTCAGTCTGTTAAATTCTCCTTGGAGCTGCTACTCATTTTTAGGTATTCATTTCTTACTGTCAGCCATGATTTCTTGAACTGAAGCTTCTACTAATCTTTTTCAATGCTTTGTTTTCTAGCTGGATGAAGCTGTGGCTGCTGCACATCTGGACAAACTGTCTGTGAAGTTGACAAAACTGAGTGAGAAGCAGGCCAAATATCTGGGCTTGTCAAAGGATGGGCCCTTCAAGCCAGACCACTACCGATACTGAGCAGGTGGCAGTACTCGAAGACCAAAGTGCAGGGATGCAACCTTCCAAAGCTATAGCGTGTGCTGGGGTTCTGAGAATAAACAAGCCCTTTGCCATCATCCTCTCAGTGCTGCAGAACTTGTGCCTTTACCAATGGAGCTTCAGGGTCTTTTTAGTCTTTTTTTTTATTATTATTTTTTAATTTTTTTTAAAGAAAGAGGATCGTCCTGGCTTATGGAATTAGAATTGGTACTTAGCTAAATTCACAGCAAAAAGGATCCTGTGTACCTTTAATTGGCCCCTAATGTCCCAGTAAGAGCTGGACAAAAGAGAATATTAGATTAAATATCTGCTCTTGTCAAGCATGTGGCCAGCTGTTTGAGTGGGCTAATCAGTGAAGTGCAGAACTGTTTCTGCAGAGAGATGCTTTCTGCCATGCTCTGGTGGAATTAGCTGAATTCTGTTTCAAGGCTTCTCTCCATGAAGGTGCACTAACTGAAACTGGGGGAACTAAGGAGGAGTGTTCTGCAGGTGGCTTGATCTGCCTCCTGTAGAATCAGTGTAATCTCCTATGCAGAGATGAGAGCTGTCATTGGATTCATGCACTCCAGTAATTTTAATTAGAACCAAGACCCTTCTATGCTGCTTCCATAGCAATGATGGAAGGGGTGTGAGGAAAAGGTGACTTACGTCAGCAGTCTTCTGGTATTGGTGAATGTCTGAGAAACCACTGAGGGGATGATCAGGGTTAGGGGTCTTGACTGATCCTAGGAAAACACCAGCAGCACGCTTTTATCCCCATGTTCTTTTTCAGAGTTGTCATGCCTGCTGTATCTTTTCTGTCACTGACTCAAAGTGCTTTTATTAAAGTTGTGACTGTGGCCTGACTTGCGTAGTAAGATGCTTTAGGCTTTGCCATGAATCTGTTTGGTCCTGTGTATTCACTGAGTCAATCAAACCTTTTTGTGTATCCACTTGTGGTTTCTTGGCAGAAGCCAGTTCTGTGGCTAGTCATATCATGTACTTGAGATGAGAAATGCTGTTCTTGAAATTATTTAGTTACAATTGAAGGGCTGTGAGTGTTACAAGATGGGGTGGGAGGAGGAGGGAATGGGGAACAAAAAAAACCAACCAAACAAAGGAAACAAACCCTAACACCTTTGCCTATTCAGATACATCTCCACATGTTATGAAACACCTTTATTTCCACTACCTTCTTCACTCAGTGTTACACAGCAGGCTGAATGTAAGAAAATGAAAAATTTGGTAGAATGTATTAAAAAAATGCCCCCCAAAAACAGCAGCTGAAATGCTCTGAGATTCATATTCGAGCAACAGTAAGCAATTAAAACAGATGATGTAGAGGATGAGCTGTGGATAAGTAAAAAAAAAAAAAGAGTAACCGAATGTTGCTTGGTATGCAGCTTGCTTTATTGCTTTCCATTCTGCAAATAATCTGTTGTCAGCCTCTGAAGAGCATCAGTTTTGAGTATGGGTCTCATGAAGGTAGGCACATCAAATGAATCCATATTCAGTGTGAGTTAACCTTTAAATGTGCATTTATACAGAGTTCCACCCCAAAGTGTGCACCGTCTAAATGTAGATGGCAGGAGATGGTCACCCTTCATCACACACAGCTCTGTGTGCCAGAATAAAGATGATACATCAAATCAGTTAATAATTGCAATAGAGAAAAGAGAGCTGGATATTGTCCTTTTTTGTTGCCTTTCAGACCCCTTGTTAATCTCTTCAAAGCTGGGCTTTGTCTTCCCTAAGCCCATCCCTTGGCTGAAAGCCCGCTGTTCTGAAGTCTAGGGTTGTAATTACGTTTTGGATGCAACTGCTTCTCCACATGTCCATGGATTCATCAAATAGCTTAGCCCTTCCTACCTGTCTGGTGGACCATTCCTCACCTCAAAGTAGAGCTAGTGAGGTCGAGTTGCTGATCAGCTTGCATGGGTGAGTTTTAGTCTTCTCTGGGGTTTGAGATTATCCAACCTCCTTAGTCTTGTCAACCAGTATTCAACTACCCTTTAGATTAACTGTTTTTCTGTACATCTAACTAAAAGTTCCTGTGTTGCAATTTATGCTCATTGCTCCTTGTTTTATTCCTCTGCATCTGGGAATGGTCTCACTCCATCCTTGCTATGTACTTCCATGGTAGTCAAAGGCAGCAGTGACTGTCCCTCTGCCTTCTCCATGTGCAAACCCAGGTCTTAGATTCCTTGTGCATCCTAATCTTCAGTCTCCTGAGCATCTCAGTTGCTCTCAGGTGCACTGATATTATTTTTACACTAGGGAGCTAAAGCTGGGTGCTGATGCCCTTAGGGTGCTAAAAAGGAGAAAAGGTACTTTTTTTTTTTTAGCTGTGGATCTGCTTTGGATAAAGCTGTTGCAGTCTTTGCAGGCATAACTCTCCTTACCCCTCTCACCACTATTTATTTAAGTAACTGATCCAGCATTCACTCTAGTTGGATCACTGACCACTGGTTCCGATCCATTGTGCTTGGTGCTCTCTAAACCAGGCTGCCTTACTTGAGTAGTTGGCATGAAGTCTCCCTGGGAGCCAGAGTTTGCTATCAAGAGAGTTCTTCCAGCTATCAAAAGAAGCTGCCAGCTACTGGATATTGTTGGCTGGTCTTTTTCAAGTGCCCACCATGATGTCCCCTGTGTTGTTCTGTCCTCTCTATCCATACATTTCTGACTCAATTCTCTAAGAATTGCAGTCTCACAGAAGTTTAAGACAACAGAACTAGGTGGCACATGGAGTTCACGTGAAGCATATTCTATTCCAGGTGTCCAATGTGCAGGGTTTTATGATGGTGTGCCTTCTTGTCCAAGTGTGTATGTGTGTATATAAATATACATATATTTAATATATATATCTTTAGGAAGATCTGTCAGAGGATGTTTTGGGTGTCCATGGGTGGGTGAGGGAGGTGTCCATGCACTGACAGCTTGACCAGATCTGCAATATCTGCTTTGCAGAGCTGTGTTCCAGTACACTGGAGTATTGCTGCCAAGAGGAAAGAGAACAGACCAGTGGCTGCCTACTGCAGCGCTTTCAGTGACAGATCCCAAGCAGTTTTGCTTTACTATTGAAAATACAGTAGTCTGAGCAAGTTAACAATGTGGGAGTTTGACTCAAACATGATCTGAATTGATAAAATACAAAAATCACATTTGGAATGTTTTCTGCTAGTTCTTCTATTTTATTGATTGAAGAAGACCAGATCAAACACAGACCCTAATAAAACCGCTGTAGAATTTCTCTTCCTCCCTCCCACCTCCTGTGGTGCTGCTGTGGTTTACTGCTGCCTGGAGAAGAAATG
Source organism: Perdix hodgsoniae (assembly GCA_035772895.1). Taxonomy (NCBI): domain Eukaryota; kingdom Metazoa; phylum Chordata; class Aves; order Galliformes; family Phasianidae; genus Perdix; species Perdix hodgsoniae. The sequence continues at coordinate 5,930,904 of JAPSGF010000017.1, read as the reverse complement.
CCCAGTTCCTGTTGACAGTATGATGTGTGAATCAGCAGCATTATTGCAAGGGGGTATTTCATATTTCTGCCTGGCTGTCGCTGTGTGGCTGTTCAGCTAGAGCTCAGCAGCTTCCCTTCCTAAAGGCAGTCTTGTTCTCTCTTGCTGTGGTGCAGGTGTCATCTTTGGCCAAACGTAGACAGTGCTCTGATCTGAGCTCTTCTTCGGGGGCAGTTCTGCATAATGTTCACAGCAAAATGTGCAGATTTCACTTCTGCTTTAGCAGCATTCCAGAATAGAAGGAAGACTTTGAAACACGACCTGTGGTGTAGTAGCTGCCTGCCTTTTATTTGTTAGGTTGCTAGTATAAATGCTGTTCTTCCAAAAGGGATGAGCGGTGTAGTATTTATTCCTCCAGCACTGAGTTAGAAGTAATGTGGGAGTACTGTCCGTATCTTTTTACTTTATCTCAACCAGATATTTTTTTATTACCAGATTTTATTTACCTCAATCAGATAACGGTGGTTTCCATGACTTATTAAAGCAGCTGATTTGCACTACAGCTTGGGTAGATCCTGTTCTTTGTTTTTGATGTGGCTTCATGTTCTGTGAAATGGAAATGAACGGAGGGGAACAGCCTTAGGAAATAGGGATGGCCTCTGGCTGAGAAGAAGGAAGGGGCATGTGGAAATCCCACTGATGGCTGCGTGACTCGTGGCTGTGCCCACCCTCATGGCATTGGTTCTTGAGAATGATCTGAAGTTTCTTATGGGCCAGATGTGGTTTCGTTTTTGCCTTTGGTGCTTTTTTGTTCAGATCAATCAGATGTAGTACATGTATGCTGTAAAGCCCTGCTAGTTTCTTCCATCCCAGTTTGCCTCGGATGACTTGGCACAGCTGTAAGAAGTGTCAACTACAATGACCTGCGCTTCCCTTTTTTGAAATCACTAATTCTTCAACAAAAAGTCATAATAAAAAAGGACAAATATTTCCAGGAGTAAAGAATACTTGCATGAATGAAACCAAAACGTATTGACAGCTTTGCAGCATTCCTTTGAGCAGCGTGGGGACTGCAACCCCTTCTGCTCCATTGGCTCCCTGTCCTTCTCTTACAGATGGTTAAACTTGTGAGGGTATTTAGAAAATCTGTAACTACGTTTTTAAACTTTGCTCTGTTCTGTAGAGGGGAGAGACATTCCTCAGCAAGCCTGCTGCTTTTCTGCAGCACTTTGGTTATGATTTCATAATTGGAAAAAAAATTCTGTAACAGAGTATTAGACAGGCTTTAGGTTCACAGCCAGGTTGTCTCTTCCCTTGAGCAGCTGCCCTACTGCACACATTGGGAGCACCTTTTGAAACATTTAAAGCAGCGGTAAGGCTGACACCTAGAGCTTTGTTTCAAGTTGGTGTTCGTTATAGGTATCTGCTTCACATTAGCTTGATTCCCAGTCAGAACAGCCATCTGCTGGCCCTGTTCTTCCTCCTTTCTGAAATTGTTCCCTATATGTGTTTGTTTTTTTTAAACAGCAGAATTCAAATCTTTTTGACCCGTCCTGGCAGTGAAGCCTTTGGCTGAAATAGTGTCTAACTCCTACCGTGATGCTGTTGTGTAGGTGAAGAGTGACAGCTCTGACCAAATGTGCTTAGAAAGAAGCGTTAGCGATGGGGGGAGATGAGCAAGTTGAAGGGAATAAGGGGAAGCAAACCATCTGCTGTGCTCATTTAGTGCTGTAAATATTTGCTTCTCAGATGGGAAGCATTCATTTTTATGAGCCATCAACAGATGAAATAGCATTAGTCTTTAACAAATTTGTCTTATTTTCAAATGCCAAGCTTGCTATGGAACACGAAGAAGAGGGATGCTGTGTGTTCTCAGGGCTGACTTCTGCCCATTACTGCTGGAAGTGTTGTGTTGCTGCTGTTTTCCTGCTTGAGGCAGCTATGCAGATTGATGGGAAAACCATATGAGATCATGAGTGACACTTGGTTGAGGAGCCTACAAAAATAGGAAGGGTAAAAGAACAGTTATTGGCTAGACCCACCAGATGCTAAAGAGAGCAACTCTAAGTATTTATTAAAGTTTGCTGAAGACAATTAAAGCCATAGAAATCAATTAAAGCCAATAGAAGATTTCCACTGATATGAAGGGGCTGGAACTGCCCTGGGGGAGGGGATAAGCACACCTGGTGGGAGATGTCCCTGCCCACAGAGGGGTTGGAACTGGAAACTGCTTAAGGACCTTTACAACCCAAAGTGTTGTATGGCATTTTTGTCTTTTTTCCTGACTTTATCTGTATTAACACAGTTCACATATGGCATTTATTTATGACACTGTTACAGCCATTTTAGGGCTCCTATGTCTCAGGTCAGGATTTCATCATCTCAAGATTTCCTGGACAGAAATACACATGCACATATCATGCAGCAATCTTTCTTTTTTGTTTTTTCTTTTTCATTTTATTCAGAAATCTTGCAGAAAAAATTAAAACCTCATTTTTCTTTTGGGAGAGGTAGGACTTGGCCATATGTTGGCCATCTGCATATAAGCCTGCGAATAAAATCTTTGTATTACCTCAGAAAGTAATATGCAGACACCACAAATTTAGGAAGGACACTTTGATTAATTGCTCTTTAAGAAGCTCAGTGTGTTCCTCTGGCCTCGTGCTGCTTCTCCAGATGGGGACGGTCTCCTGTAGGCCACCTGTCACATCTGCCAGCCTGGAGTGGTACCCCGGTGTGTCTAAAATGGTACTGGGCACCAACACTGCTGAGCTGCTCCTTTGGTTGAAGTCTGTTACTGAGGGGGAAGAAGGCAAGGGGATACATTTTCACATCTCTCTGAGCTCCTTCAGGTTGTAAGGACTTACAGAGGCTCATGATGTCCCCATGCGGACACCCAGATTGTGGTGCTGCCCCAAGATGGAGGGTGAGAGCACGCACAGTGTGCTCAGGGAGCTGCTCTGCCTAGTAGCCCAGCTCCAGGAAGCAGCGGGGAGACTGAGAAGCATCTGGGAGCCTGAAAAGGTGACAGATGGATCAGGGGAGCCACGCTCTGCCACTGCTGCAGCAGGCCTGGCATCTGGGCTGCACCAGGGCAATGGCAGCAACCTGGGGAGCCTGAGGGGTGGAAGCAAGTTTCTGCAGAGCAGCGAGAGGAGCGCTTGTGTGCCTGCTCAGCTTCCACTGCTGGGCAGGTATGAGGCAGATGGGGGTTGTGAAAAGAGGAAGAGGCTTTTGTGCAGGTTCTCCCTCCAAGGTGTGACTGGCCGAGGCCTTGTAGTCAGTGCAGCATCAAACCAGCGCTGCGTGTTGTTCTCAGGGGTGACTCCCTCCCTCCTCTGGGGAATGAAGGCTCCCATCTGCAGGCCAGACCTCATTAAGGCTTGGGTCAACAATGTTACCAGGAAGCTTCTGAGCATTAGACAGCGTTCGGACTATTATCCATTCCTCTTTCAAGTGGGTACCAAAGTTGTAGCTGCAGGAAGCCTGAGGTCTATCAGAAGAGATTTCAAGGCCCTTGGGAGACAGCTAAAGGACTCTGGAGTACAGACAGTGTTTTCTTCCTCTAATAAGGAGAGACAGGGAAAGAAACAGGCGAGCTCAGGTCATCAGTGCCTGGCTTCACGACTGGTGCCAGAACTTTGAGTTGTATAACCATGGAAAAGGCTTTGGGCTGAAAGGTCTGCAGGGACCCTCCTGTCTCAGTGCAGGAAATGCTTCTTGACCCATAACCTGGCAAGGTAGATGGAGAGGGCTTTAATCCAGGATTGACTGGGGAAGGGAATACCATTAAGAACACTGAGGTTACACTAAGGGATGGTGCAGTACTGTTAGAGAATGACAAGGCACATGGGAGAATCTGTGCTGATCCAGAGTGGCTGCAGTTTCAGGAGCTTCTATACCTACATTTTGTCCTGGTTTTAGCTGGGCCAGACTTAATTTCCCTTGTAGTTATTGTGTGATTTGGATTTAGGAAAACACAGCGGTGTTTTAGTTTTTACTGAATGATGCTCTACAGAGCCAAGAAAGTTTCTGTTCCTTGTACTGTCCCGCCAGTGAGGAGGGTGAGTGCAGTGAGGGGTGGTGCAAGGAGCTGGGAGGGGGCAGGACCAGGACAGCTGACATGAACTGGCCAAAGGGACATTCCATGCCACATGTGTCATCCAGAACGATAAATCTGGGGACATTAACTGTGGGTATGGCCACTGCTCGGGGACTGACTGGGCATTGGTCAGTGGCGGATGAAGGGAAGGCAGCAGATGTCAGCATTATAGATTTTGGTAAGGCCTTTGATACAGTTCTTTATGGCACCCTTCTGGGTGGATTGTCCTACTGTGAAACAGACAAGTTCATACTATGCCTGGTGATGAACTGACTCGATGGAAGAGCTCAAGAGGTAAATGGGGCTACATCTGGCTGTGTACAGTTACCAAAAGTTCTCTGAGGTTCAACTTTGGAACCAGTCCCGTCCAACATTTCTATCGACTAACTGGATACAGACATGCATCCACAGCACGTCTGACGATGGCACAGATCTGAGAGGTGGTGCTGATCCCTGGAGGGATGAGAGGCCTTGCAGGAGGATCTGGATTGATGGGAGCATTGGGAAACCCTCAGTGGCACAAAGTTCAGCAGAGCTGGTGGGATGCCCATCGCGTAAGACACGGGACGATCTCATCCATATTATTAGAAAACAGCAGCAGAGGTAAGGGCAATTTGCATCTCGTGCAAGGGTCAATTATATCGTGTAAACTACTAAATAAAATGCAAACAAATCAAAGATTGTCTCTGTTTGGAAAGAAGTAGCTGTTAAACGTGCAATTTTAGTTTTGGAAATTGTGACAGATCTGCTCCAGCTATTATAGTGGCAATTTGATTTTGCAGTGCTGTAACCATAACAATTGTGTATCTTTTATTCTGATCTGGAGATCTTTGTGTGGGGGAAGCTGTCGAGGAGGGTAGATGTTCAAAGTTAGGTAGTAGAAAAAAGCTGAAATGCTTATATGTTTGTTGGCAGAATTTTTAAAAAATTTTACACCTGATTCTACAAATCACGGACCTAAGTGTCTGAATTAAATAGGGCTTGGGATGTGAACAAATCTGGAATTTGTCTGTTTAATGTTCACAGAGACAATTCTGGACATAGAGTGGTCTAATTCAGCTTGAAAGGCTTTGATGAAAAGTCTTATGATTTAGTATTGTTTTGCATTTTCTTTAGATGTTATTTAATGCCTGCACTCAGACATAATGCGATTGTAAGGCTGTGTTCTCTCACAAATAGTCACTCTCACAGTACTCTGAGAAGCGTTTTCCATGGGACTAACATGATGTAATTTTTGCAACATAAAATAGAGCTTCTACAGAGTCAGCTTTGGGCATGGCTCATATCAAGTACTTCTCGGCTCCTGACTTTGATCACAGCCTCCATAGTGTTCTCTTTTAACTAGTTTTATCATGAAGTCCACCTTATTTCTGTGTCTAAAAGGTATTTGCTAAAGCTCTCATTATGCTCAGCTGTGTAATATCACAGATACTGCTGACTCATGTATAGACAACTTGGAAAAGGTTTGATTGAGAAGATCCTAAAGACTAATATGAGAAGTTGTTTGTTTTCCTTTTGGGGTCTCCCAACACTTTCACAGTTTCCCCAGCTAATTACTGAGGTATTGGAGCTGGTAGTCTTTAAGATGTTAATTCTAGCATTTGTTTTAGCCACCCAGATCAACTTTGATTTTCTGGTCTTTGAAGGTGACAGTAAGAAATCAAGTTGGAGCTTGAGATGAGAAAATACCATATCTGTTTTAAATTCCCACAAGAGAGGCAATATTTGGAATAGCTAATAATGATTTATTTGTACTTAATGCTACTCAGTTGTAACCAAGATAACATTTCCATGGTTTCCAGGAGTAAGATTCCTCAGTGTCTCAGAGCATTACAGGGTCTGTTTCTAAACTTATATTTCAGTAAGTTATTTGTGAAGACATTTTGCTGTGTGACAAAATGAAACACTTCGTGTTTGTCATGCGTATATATTATCATCTCTGTGCTGATGACATCTCCCTTAGGGCACCCTTACATATAAAACCAACTCTTTAGCATACACGTTGAAACTAAATACACGAAGCAAATAGTAGATGTACATATCTTACTGATTTCTGTATTCTACCCTGATGCAACGTGATCTTTAGCCAGAAAAGTAGGCTAATAATGATTTCAGAGTACCTGGTTGTATGTATTAATTGGTGTGATAGATGAATGGCAAAGAAAGCATAATCTCTTCTTAATAAATTCCAACAAACAATAGGAAAGCTTATTAATAAACCAAATCTGTCAAAACACACTATGCATAAATGCTACATTATAGAGTAAGTGCTACATGTTTCACAACAACTCTCATTAGTCTCATATGGAAGAGTCTTTCTTTTTCTTTCATGCCTTGGACAAGCTGGGTCAGCTTCCATGTCTCTCACTCCTCACTCTGGGTCTCAGTGCTGCCCAATTCCTTAGTGGACAGACAAGCCGAAGTGGGAGCTATTGTTGAGAGAACAGCACAAGTTGTTTGACTTTTGGCTCTCTTTCTTTCCATTTCCTTCAGTGCTTCCATTCACCCTGTTAAAACACAATTTCTGTGGCCTCTTGTGATTAGACAAGCGCTTGTTTCCATGGTAGAAATTGTGTGGTTACAGATATCATTTTAATATCAACTGAGGACACTTTCTTATGAAAACTTTGGAACAGCTTGTCAAGAACATACAGCTCCCCTAGGAAAAGAAGGGGTCAGATTCTGTTCCCAAACCCACCACCATGTTGTATTTCTTCTCATCCTCTTTGTACCACAGCTCATGGATTCCTGAGCCAGGATATCTGATTAAAAGAAATAGTAACACATTTAAAAGAATGCAAACTTGTGTCATATATGTCAGCTGGATGAGGAACAGAGTGACATCCTGCCATCATTCAGGCTCTTAAACTCTCCGTCGACTGTATATCTCTCTAAGAAGGTGAACAGACATTTCTGTCAACACCCAGCCTATATTTAAAGTTCTGGGCTTTGAATTGATGTTAGAAGGCTTGAGGCACTTCAGGAACCATTTATCATCTATATTGTCTTTGCCTGCCTGGAAGATTTTGTAGCCCTCAGCTGCTCTTAGAAAAAAAATCAGCTGAGAAATTTCTTTCAAATTGGAACTGCAGAGCATTAGAAAATGCAGAGATCCTCAGATGACTAACCGTAATGGTGGGAGGAAGGGAAAAGACTAAAATCAAGAGAGGCCCATGGGAGGAAAAGGAGTGCATACACTCTGGGGAAAGAGAGGAATACAGCAGATGCAGAACAGAAAAGGTGGAAAGCAGGAGAGCTGGAGTCTGGCAGATGAATAGTCTTCAGTGCTGGGCACGTCTAGGTCTGCTCCCTCCTTGTTCTCCTTCCCTAGCCAGGGAAGGTTCTCTGCTGGGATAACTCGGTATTAAGGCACAGAGCTTCCACAAGAAGAGGAAGATGTCTTGTTTCGAGCCAAAGTTTGCTGCTATAGCCTTCAGCCAGAGTAACCTACAAAGATTTTAGTCCTAATTTTTGTGGAACGTGTGAGGGAGGAGTTAACCATGAAACCTGCATTTTCAGCTTTACGTATTGGATCTGCTGGAAGCCTGTGGCTGTGCTGTCCTTGAGGGCAAACCTAAGCTCTGGTCTCCCATGAGATTGAGAAGTCCTATTTCAATGTGGCAGATTGTGGGCAGGTTTTGCAGCGCTGGTTAGACTATACTGAAATATTTGGTTAATAATTTCTCAAAGAAAAGAACAAAAAACCCAGCTACCAACCAAAAAAGAAAAACTAGCAAACAAACTAAAAACAAATTACAACCCTAAAAATACCCAAACACTGAGTACCCAGAATTCTCCTTAAATGCAAGTTACTTTTGCCAAGAATGCCTGTTCAAAGTCTATCTTCCTGACTGTCAGCTTCCTAAAAAAACCCATTTTGTTTATGACAGCATCAACCCCATGAAGAAAATAATTGTCCATGGCAAAGAAACAAATCCAACCTACCAGCTTCAAAGCTCTCTACTTCGATTGCTACGTGCATTAGGCAGTTTGACATATACACTCGAGAAGCTAATGAAAGACAGCAGCCTTATTATGTTCCTGATTTGGTTTAGCACTTTGGGTTTAACAACAGACACTGGCAGATCGTCTGAAAAATTCGGCATTTGCACAGGGCACAGTAGTTACAACAGGAATTCAAGTGTGGTTTGCAAGTTTTGAAGTTTGGCACGCAGTCAGCAGCAGGTGTGGGCCTTGGTTTTGGAGGTTTCTTCAGTTCAGCATTTTTCTGGAACAAACACATGAAAATTCATACAAATGCAGAACAATTATGGGTCAGGATAAAGGACAGGTGCAAAGAAAGTGAACTATGGGAACTTCTGGCTTGAGATGAGTCAGTGGTGGTTGCAAGTGAGACCTATACTAAGTACAGTATGGAGCTGATGTGGTGGGACTGGGCTATGGGAACTGCTGGATTACCTATGGAGCAAAATGGTACACTGCGTATGTATGTGCAGTGTAGGCAACAGGCACTCCCTATGATGAGTGCCCAAAAATGTGACTGAATAGACCTTTCAAATGTACTGTGAGGAAGAATGTAGCAGCAGCAAAGAAAACGACGCAAGGATCTTTAAAGATGACATTATTACAGGTTCAACAAGGTAATGAATTGCTCTTGTATGCCCAGCTTGTTTGTCAAGCTGCTTTTGGAGCTCATTTGTGCATCGGATTTGCATCTGGGAATCCTTAACTGCAGACACAGGTGCGTGAGCTGAAAAAGATCTAGAGTACCTGCTTCCCTGTGCCTTGGAAAGAGGGGAAACCTGGGGCTGGTCAGCACGTGCCTGGCACCTGGGCAAGGCCTCTGAAGCCTTCCACAAATGCCCCAGGCAATCTTTTAAAATTGGTAAGTTTACCAGGAGTTTCATTTGTAAGGTAAAAATTGATGTGGTCTGTAAGTGCTTTAGATTTCAAGCTCGAGTACTTCGAGTTTGACTGCGAGAATGACCTGCTGTGAGCTGCATGGGAACAGCAGGACCTCCTGTTTATCAACCTGAGTCATCCTGGGGGTTTAGGAAGTGTTTCAGAGAAGACTGACCATTCAAAACACTGGAAAGGAAAAGTAGGAACTCTAAATGTTGCTGGTTATAGCAATGACTGGTTTGGCTTCAAAAAAGCTGCCACATCAAACCAAAAAATGAAGTAAAAACGCTATTTTCTACTCTCTTAGAGAGTCGTAAAAATACCAAACTGAACCAAATGATGGGATAAAATTCGTAGGTAATGTTTTCAACTAAATACAACAAATTATTTGGATCCTTCTACTTCAATGTTTTGGCACATGCAGTTAAAAATGAGCAGAGTGAGTTTGTGCCTCTGGGCTGCAGGACTTGGACAGCTGACCCACATGCTGTGATTGGGAATGGTATCTCTTTTTGGCCAATGCCTGAATACTGTTGCAAATATTTAGAGTATCTCAAGTCTAAGGTATGTTTTCTGTGAGAGGATTGTAAAATAAAACAAAACAGAAACTACAAAACCGAAACCCAATAACCTGTAACTAATATAGAATCATGCTTTTTTCCTGTCATTTCTATTTTTTATCTGTTTCTGCAATATTAAGCTTCAAATCTTATGTAAGTTAAGTCACATTATGACTGTAAAAACTTTCTAGATAAGTGCACTGGGGTAAAGTATAGCAATAATAAACCATTCTAATTTGACAATATTTTGTGAATAGCTGCCTACCTTGGAAGATTTCTTATTCTCTGCCTCTTTTCTGCTGACTTTCTGGGATCTTTTAGTTAAATCTTCAAAGAGAAATGCAAAACATAACATTAAGTCAGTCTTACAGCAAATATTATTTAACAGATATGCTTGATAATATTTTTATGCAAGATAACCTGCATTGCTATCACACCACTGCAGGTGTCTACAGCAGAATGATGAAGTTCATCTCCAGGAAATGTCTTCACTTAAAAATAGCATCTAAACTGGATTGTTGCTCATGGAAAATGGTAGAGTACTGCTATCTGCATTTTAGGAGGGCATTTTGTTGTAGTTGAACATTATTTGGTCCTATGTGAACAAGAAAAATACTTCCACAAAAAACAAACAAATAAAACAACCGAAAAAAACCCAAGGGCTCTGTGTAAGTATCTTCTCTTGGAGTATTTATGCATATTAATTGTATGAAAAAAAAAAAACAAACAGGAAAAAACAGTCAGAATTCCATATTTTCTTCTGTAAAAGTGGTATTACTTACACAAATTTGGCAGGAATTATTGTTCTGCTTTCATCAGCAAAAAGCTCTTTGCTGTTTTGGCATAAAACACCTTGAATTCTTCCCTTCCTTGTTCCTTTTTTACTTACCATCTCTTTTTATGAAATGCTAAGGTAAAGGTGTTTCAGCAATGCACCTGTAGCTTTTAAATGTTTGTGTGTGTTCCTGGAGTTGATTCTTGAATTTGGTAAATTTTAGGCGAGATTTCAGGCTATGTGTGATGGAATTTTGTAAAGTTCCTTTTTTTTTTTTTTTTTAAGATCAAAACATTTATACTGTGAAATTTCTTACATTATCCTTTGAGGAATATTAGCTTTATTATTATATCATCTCTAATATGAATTACTATTTGATATTACCTCCATAACTAAGACTTGCCTTGGGATCTAACGCAGCAGGAGTTTTCTGTTAAAGAGTGAACACTGCCTTTCTCACTATCACAACATTTTTGTACGTTGTGAGCTTTGGAGTAAGTATAAGATCCAGGATTGATTTACATAAAAAGATTTGCATACGCCTACTTATGAATAGCGGCTCCTTGTTTGTTCCAGAATTTGCTACGCAAATCTTTTTGAACACTTAATAATTACCAGAATTTACAGAATTACACCATTAAGAATACACTGCTTGGCAGTTCCATTTATTATTGTAGCATCATTACAGAGTTAAGATTACACATTCATCATCAAGTGACAGTGGGTGGAAAAACTGTATTTCAAGCATAATGAATTTCAGGCCACTCAAGAAGAGCGTGGCTTGCACCCACTGGTGTTGGTTGGTCGGTTTCAGTTTCATTTGGCAGGTTGTGTTGGCTTTGTTATGCTGCCCCTTGAAATTTTCTGGTGGTAGCTGAAATACCTCAATGACATTCAATTCTGTGCCAATTTGATTTTCTATGTCTGCAACTGTTCTGGAATGCTTTGCTTATAAAATTGTTTTGGTAATGTGCAGTTAAAGATGGAGTGATATAATTAACTGAGATTTAAACACTGGTGTAACACAAATATGCAATAGTTATTCTAGAGATTTTGGTAAAGATAACGTTGCCCAGTGGGCAGACAAGAGGGGAACATAGATATATATTTTTTTAAGTAGATAAATATTGTAGTTGCCTCTTCCCTTTGTATTTAGATGATGCCTTCTTCTCCCAACAGGCCAATAATTTCATATTCCTCATCTTTTATTTATTGTGTTTTCAACTGCTGTCTAATTGACCAGCTGCTTACAAACCTTTGAAGTTATTCTTTCATTTTGGATGTTAAATGCTTATTGTTTTTGCATGAATACAGGAGAAGGATGAACACTGTTTGCTTACATTTACCGCCTTAGTTTGCTGTGAATTTCTTTTCTCACTTTGGCTAATTGTTTCTTTTCCCTATTGGCTCTAAAATGGGAAAGTGGCAAAGCTGGGCTATTCCACAGCATGGTGGGATGATGTGGATCTTGCAGAGAACGAAGCCATGCAGAAAGGGAGGAATGCTTTTTGTGAGTCATTTCAGAGCTATCCAAAGCAAAAAGGCCTGATAGCATTAGGAGATTTTTCCTGTCTTGAGTGTCTGCTGGCAAAATAACATGGCATGATAACCTATCTGCTATGTGCAAGGCATGTCCACGTTTTTCCAAGGAGACTCAGAAGTTAACCAAAGGGAATGCATTTTATAATTCTGATTCTAGTTGTAAAGGAAAAAAATATATTGGAAGTGTGGGGAGTGTAGGATTAGAAGCAACATGGAATGGTGTGGCATGAACTTAACAAATGTGTCATTAAACCAACTTGATTAACTCAGGGATAAAGAGATTTCGATTTCACTGGGGAGAATTATGTGGGACAGCTGGCTCACCTAAAAGAAACACTGCCCTTGAGTAAAAGGGCAGAGAAAATAAAAGGTAAGAAACTTGTTTGATTTGAGAACAAGTCGTAGAAGCCCACGGAAGGGAGACAAACAATAGAAGTTTTATGACATTGTTCAGCTGACCATCCCCAAGTACCCAACAATTTCTCAAGAGATAACTGAAAGTTGACTTAAGTTGCATTGAAAGCATCAAGGTTGAGATTATGAAAAAATATTTGTGAAGGAAAATGTTAAGCATTGTTTGACAAAATTCGTCACAGGACCAATGGGCACCTGTCAGCAATGTAGGGGCACAGCCTGTCCTGCCTTGGATAAATTGATGACTTCTAGCTCCCTTGTAGTCCTCTCCTCTCTTGGTTAAAGAACACCTGGCACACAGGTAAACTGACGTGATATTAATATCTCATCAGAGAAATCACCAGCTTTCTACAAGAGTTGATCCCCAAAAAAATTGCTTACGTTCACTTCTTCTATTTGCATTGGACCTTCAAAGGAAGGCTGATGCCCATATTCATGAAGTAACCTTGCTCTTGAATATAGAAAGACACTCGGTATGATAGGAACCTCAGTGCAAACTGCAAATCTAAAGGCACGTTTTCTGTTGTTCTTTTTACACTAAATTGGGGTTTGCCACACCGCCATACTTGAATACCACGACTGCATTGCCACTGCAGTTCTGTGTAGCACTAAGGCATTTGTGTGAAATTGCAATGTTATAGTGAGCTATCTAAATAGTCCATATTAAACAACAGCTGCATTTTCTTCAAGTCCTGTTAATTTGGCATCAAATGGCAAATTTTACTAACCTACAATGGAGATGGGTGGGAGATCTGGGAGGTTCATTTTGTTGTTCTTTGACAGGTTGCATTCTGTCTTCTCCTCAATTACCAGGTGAGAACTGGCAGCTCTGAGCAAACTGTAGCAGAGCAGCAGGCTTAGGAAGAGGTTCTTACTTTCCATCCTGGGGAGAAAAAAATGCCACTGTTCATGAAAACCAAACCACAGTCAAAATCTGTGTGTAGAAGAGTGAGAAGAGGTACCTGTGTGGTAGAAGAGAAGGAGATGAGTCTCAGCAATTCTGTCACGTTGAGCAGTTTTATCAACAGATCTCTGACAATTATTTCTACTACTTTGACCTTGATCCCTGGATACCTAGGATTGCAGTTGTCTTAGTGGGGGAACAAAAAAGATCCCTCAAAAATAATCCTCTAGAGAATCTTTTTTCTTCTGATTCTTTACTCAAAAGTTCCCCCTGTTCTTCCCTCCCCCCAGGGAAAACAAACAAAAAACAAACAAACAAAAACCCCAACAAGCTGTGAAGAGTTCTCCCCACTGACTTTAACAGTGTTGTTTATTGAACAACCAAGGCGAGAGAAATTTCTGCATTCACTTTTGGCTGACTCCGTCACATGGTGATATTTTTCCCAGAAAGTTGTGTTTACAGATTTGTGCCATAAAACCTATACTACTGCTACTACTACTAATAATAGCAATAAAAACAAATTATGTTTCCTATTACTTTTCTCTGTCTACAAACAAGTCATGAATAAATATCTTATTTTATTATATCCTGGATGTGGCTGCTGTGCTTGCATATTGATTCATAGCCATAATTCAGACAAATTATAAATGCCTCAGGGCTGAAAGGCACTTACATGCCAAAGCATTTAATATATACTTAATAATTTTTCAGATTAGCAATGCCTATAGGATTTGAGCATACTTAAAGAGAAACCTGCCTTTTGTTGAATCTGGCCATGTACCTTGGATGAAAGTCACTGGCCCTGGACAACTTCTGAGTGACTCTGTGCAGCAACATGGAGTACACAAACCCACTTACTGTTCTGCTCTCATTTTCTTCTAGATTTATAATGCTGTTGAAGTTCAAAGTTAGTGATTATTTCCATGTGCAGTAGTTTTATGATGTGTCAGAGTTATGGAACATTCCTCATGGATGTTCTGCCAGTCTTCAGATTTATATGTAGCTTTTTGCCAGTGAAAAGCTACTAGCAGTATTAAAAAAAAACAGTGAAACCAAATAGTTCAAGAAATTATTCTGGTTGTGACAGTTTAATTAGTGGAAACAAAAGATGAAGAACTTCTGCTTTTGAAGTAGAGCATTTCCACACTGCTCGTATGGCATCACCTCGAGCATTGTGAAGAGTTCTGGGCACCATAAGAAGGACATAAAGAATTACTGTCCTAAGAAGGAATACAGAGATGGGCAGGAGGGACCTATTTGGAACCAAGTGCTGCTGTGTCTGTATCTCCAATGATATGGAGCTGGTGGAGTCAGAAGTGAAAATTAGATGAAGGTACTGGTAGGTTTGATACTCTTTTCCACCATGTCACAAAACTCATGCATCTATTTCCCTTTTTTTTTTTTTAGCATTACAAGAGAGTTTTTATTTTCCCATTTTGCTCATTAGTTTCCTAATTCTCCTTCTGGATCTCATTAAGACTTCTTAAGGTAATCAAACTATTTTGTTTAATTTTGGCAAGCTGCACATCTCCTTTTCTATGAAGACTTTGTTTTAAAGGAATTTATTTTCCTAGCAGATTCCTAACAATTAAAAAAATACATTATTGCAGGGTTGCCATTTATTGATTTAATTAGACTACAATGTACTATATTTGATATTTTTTTTAGTTTACATGGAGTTAGTCTTGCAAGCAGAAAAGTAGTCACTGAACTTCAGCCACAGTTCAGCAAATTATGTAAGTAAACAGTTAACATGTGAAGTGTCCCTTACTTTTCAAGGGAATGACAGAAGTACACATAAAACCAAAAACAAAGGAAACATTTAAAAGCTTAAAACAAATGAATTTATTGAGCGCCATCAGAGACTGCAGTGCCCTTTTCTATGCCATTTCCTCTGTAGTTTAGATTATACTATTGAATATGTAAAGAATATATTTTATACTCACCCCAACCGTTAGGTCTCATTAGCATTCTTTTCAAATATAAATTAGCAAATGATGTAGAATGTGAAAGAGCTTTTGTCTTTTCTAATCCATTTTATCTCGTGAGTTCGAATTAAAAGTCTTCATGAAAGAATTTGATTTCCTCAGTTGCACCCTGTAAACTCAACACTTCTGAGAGGAGCTTGTTTCCTGCCACAACTGATTCCACTCTGAGATTTATCCTCATCCAACAGCGGAGTGAGCAGTTGGGGACTTTGATTGCCTTAAACACAGGAAGGGACTAGCTTAAATTTTCTTGTGACGTCTGACAGACTCAGACCAACTCATAAATAAACTGGGATCACTCTGAATAGCTTGTTGAAAACTGTTGCTTAGAAAAATGAAATGTTAAAATGGGCAAACAAAGGAATATGAAGTACTGAAAACTGTGTTACATCACTCAAAAACCTTCACCTGTGTTCTGCTCTGCTGCTCTTTCCATTTTGAATGGAATGAGGGAATGCAAGGAAAAAAAAACAACAACCAACCAACCAAACAAAATCCAAACCACAAGAATTAGCAGAGTCCTTGAAAAATTTCAAGATTTTAAGATGGAGAATCTTTGAAGTTTTTAGGAAAAAAACTGAATGTAAACTACAACAAAATGACTGCACAGCTCCCCCTGATGTTTTGGTTGGTCGTTTTATTACTGCACAGCGCTATCCTGTCTCAGCCATCAGGTTTCAGTAGAAGAGTTGCAATGAGAACATGCTGGGAGGGAAGGGAACGAATCCACCTGAGACAAATGGGAAGCACCACTGCTGCAGGCAGGCCTCTGCTGGGAACACTCTGCAGTACTAAGAGCAGATTTATTTGCAACTGACATACAGAATGCTACCGCTGTTCTTTTTCAAGACTTCAGAGGGCACCGTCAACACCAAAAAACTCATTAAGTTGATTAAATACAAGCAGTACCTGCTACTCATCCTCAAACTACAAAAGAATTTGGAATAAACTGACACAAAGCTTTCCTCAGATCGAACCTGAATCGCAGTGTGCTTGAGCTATTTCATTTAGTGTTGTGAGAATGGGCTATAAAAATCTTAATCTATCTCTCTTATTATTTCCAAGGTTCTGGTAAGGACAAATTTTCCGTTCCAATGAGCTTCCCTTCCTGAAATATAGGAAAAGTTTCCTTAGCTTAGGCATAGCTGCTTAATGAAAATGTGGGCATGCAATATATTTATGTGCTTAACATATACTGAATTCTTGTCACTTTGGAGTGGTTTCTAGCCCTTTTGTGTTTTGAGATGAGACTGTAGAAGAACAAGAATGAAAATTACGGCACACTTCTATTCCTCCCTTGTGTTCTGGTCTTTGAGTTTTTAGGGATCACGTGTCACACTTTTCAATAGGAACAGCCAAGGGCAAATACTTGAGCAAAACAACATAAAACCAAGAAAGATTTAATAACATTGCTCCAGGAACAGAGATACATGTCTTACTCAGAGTTCTGATCTATTAATACTTTGCTTTGGGTACAACTTGGCAGTTGTGATGTACTGATCAAACTGGAGGAGGACCAATACGAGTTGTTTTACATCTTGTGCTCCAGAATGAGGTTAAGGGATTCCCTAGGATTGACAGGAAAGTTCACTGTCTAAATGCCTCTTAATCTTCATCACTTACATTGACACTGCTTGGTCTTGATGCTATTTAGGTGTCCAGCTGCTGAGAAATGTTTACTTAGATATGGTATAAGTGAAAGTAAAATTACAGAGAAATGGTAAAGGAAACACACTGTGGCAAATATTTTTGATGTGTTATCTTGAACGAAATGGCAACTGTTGGGAAAAGCTGTCAAGAAATTAGAAGTCTGAAACTGCCTTAACAACATCATTTAATCTCCCACTCCAACAGAGAAATCTGTGTTTCAAGGACTTAATAGGACTTTGAAATTCCTAAAGATAAAACAAGCAAACATACAAAACCTATACAAAAATATACAAAAAAAATTTAAAAAAATCAAAATAAATCAAAAACCCAGCCAGCCAGTGAACCAAAAGTGATTAAAAGAAACAGAAAGTTTTACATGTTTGGGAAAGCATTTTTGGGCATTTCAAAGGAGTACTATTGCTTCTGTTTTCCAGAGAATAAAATCACTTCAAGATTGCTTATTGTTCCACCCAGATTTTGGACACACTTTCAAGACTTTCACACACAACAAGGCAAAGTATCAACAACAAAACGACAGTGGAGCTGGAGATCATCACTAGTTTACAATTACTTTGTGATTAACGATAAGTCGAGACTTAATAATCCCTTAGCATGGGGGTTTGCCATTGCTGACACTGAGAATGATGATGTTAAGACAGAAAATGCTTGGATGAAGCTTTAAATTGGATCTAATACTAAAGGCTGCTGTATGGGAACTGCTGAATCACAGCCTGAACCTCTGATTAGTCACCTGAGGCGAGCAATATGTCAGCCCTGGGAGCACAGCTGACAGCAGTTCACCTGTGCTGCAGGAAGGGGTGGAGCCAGGCTGCACCTCTCCAGACCCATTTAAGTGCTGACTACCACTGGGGAAGGGTCTCTTCTCTAGAGATCCCCTCCTCTGGAGTTTTCTGAGTGAGCCCTCTACACAGGTAGGCATTTCATCTATTTTCTCTTATCCTTACTGTGCTAACTCTCTTGTTTGTTTCATTTTCATACTTTGATTATACTTCCCAGTTATACATTATTTCTCTTGATTATACAGCTGCTAATTAGAAGAACATTTTTCCTCATTAAACTATAAATTAGTAAACTAGAATTTCCCAGATAAAGTCTCCAAGATCTATAGTAACCACATGTGAAATTTCCAGACAGTAATGAATATAAGGGGAAGAATGGGATAACTAACTACAGCAGTTATGTTGTAAAACTAATAATTAAGGAGAACAAACATGGAGTTTTCAAAAGGAGCAAGAAAGTTAACAACAGAAGATTACAAAAGCTGAGTATTTCATGACCCCATGGAAAATTATATCATAGCATAGAGGTACCACTAAGAGCAAGTAGAGATGTTTGACAGAGTCCCATTTTCAGAAACAAAAGAGAAAAGATAGCAAACTAAAACAGTGGACTTCAAGAAAGCAAATTTCGGTGAGTTAAGAAATGACAAGTAAAATTCCACAAGAAAAAAGACCATGGTAAAAACAAAAAATAACAAACAAACAAAACCTAAATAAACAAAAAAATAACAAAACCGAAGCAAATGAAAACAGCAACACTAATTTTAACAAAACAAACAAAATCAGCCAACCAAAGGAAGAAAAAGAAACAAAAACAGAGTTCTAGAAGTTAACTTGTAGTTAAAAAGCTAGAAGAAAACTGCATCAAATGACTGAGAAGAAATATATGATGATCTGTTAGGAAAACAACAAAAAAAAACAAACCTTAGAAAAACTGACACAAGTTTGGTCCCCTTGTTATCTTTGAAATAATGGGATTTCAAGCTTTTTGGCTTGATTTTTTTTTTTTTTTTTTTGCAATTTGATTTTATTTTTTATCCTGGTAGACAGTTGATGTGATTTTAACCCTCTACCTCTTGAAACCAGAGAAACTAAAACAGGAATTTCTTGAAGTGAGTCTGATACACTTACCAGCACAAGTTGACCTCTTCACAGGTTCAAAACTAGGTAGATGCCTTTGACTGGGAAACTGTTCTGTATGTCCCCCCCTTAATTTCTATATAGAAATTAAACCTTTAAATTTTCAGCCTAAACTTAGTGTTTGGTATGTATGTATAGACCATTATCCTCCAGTGTTTAATTATCTCTTCTTCCTTTTTTTCCTCAGCTACTAGAGAAAACTATGCAGTCCTTTGTCTTTATTTTATTACATCACCTG
Organism: Perdix hodgsoniae; assembly: GCA_035772895.1. Lineage (NCBI taxonomy): Eukaryota > Metazoa > Chordata > Aves > Galliformes > Phasianidae > Perdix > Perdix hodgsoniae. The sequence goes on along the minus strand of JAPSGF010000017.1, from coordinate 5,911,949 downwards.
CATTTTAATCTCTGTTTTGCGAAGGAATTCTATTCCTTATATCAACTTTGAGTTATTTGCCATTGAGTCATTAAGTAATTTAAGCTGTAAAGGAACTACTGAGGTCTGTGGCCCTAACTCCTGCTCAAACCAGTGCTGGTGTAGATTAAATTGCTTGACAACTCCTTCACTTGAGGCTTAGAATATCTCTAAGGTTGGAGTTCTCCAAATCTCTAATTGGAGACTCCATGGGAAAATTCATTTTATTGCCTCCATTTACCAGGAATGTTCATTGTTCCAAATAGTACCTGTTGCCCCTTGCTACCCAGTTTATCAGTTCTTCTCAAGCTGGTATGACCAGCAAATCTGCTGAGCATGCACCCTATCTCATTAAATAAATCATTAATAGAGATGCTAAGCGGTTCTGGCCTCAGTTTTGACCCTTGAGAGGCTTCAGTAGTAACTGCCCACCAGCTGACCTTCATAGCAGTGATCATGATCCTTTAAGTATATGCTCTAGATGATTTTCCATGTCACTTATTGTCTGCTCATCTAGTCCTTACTTTACTGGCTTGGCCTGCCGGAAGACTATGGGAAATTGCATGGAAGTCCTATTTGAATTCAGTGTATATAGTAGTATGCTGCCCTTTCCAATTATGCACACATGCAGGCAGTCACACCTCCAGTCACTTCAGAAAAGAAAACAGTCAGCTTGGTCAGGCATGATTTGCCTTTATATATCCATCCTTGCTGCTCTCAGTTATTTGGTTTCAAGGAACATTTTCACTACTGCCTTCCCAGGAACTGAGATCAGCCCAACTGACTTTTAGTTCCCTGCATCATCATCTCACCTTTTTTGAGGAGGAGTGTGATATTTTCCTGTTTTCTAGGCATAAAGAATCTCCCCCAGTTGCCACAACCTTTTAAAGATGTCAGCAGGCAGCCTGATGCCCTGGGATGCACCGTGCCTCATCTCTCAGATGCCCAGCTGATTTAAGTGCTCTTTGCATCTTTCTCTGCAGTGGGTAGTGATGCACTGATGCATTCCTGTAGGATTTGCCCCTAGGCTCGGGCAGCTGGGAGGCCAAAAGGCAGACCCGACCAGCCAAAGCTGAGGGAGACATTGAGTCCCTCAAATTTTTATATATCCCTGCAACACAGAGAAATTGAGTTGCTCTTGATGAGGCCAAGGCCTCGCTTGGTAATGCTGGGCTGGCTCTGCAACTTCACATATCCCAGACCCCAGCAAACGATGAACCTTTGCAGACATCAAGTCAGGTTGGCCAATAGGGTCCCCTATCTCTTGGTGGGTGTCTCCAGTGACTGTTTCTCACTGCTTCCTCTTGATGTGGACACTAGGCTGGGCCACAGACTCCTGGATGTCACCCAGTCTGCTACAACCCTTCTCCAGCATCCTCACTGGTGATGCAGCACTTTAACCAGTATGTGCTTCCCGGAGGTACCAGCCACATACCACAACAAATTTCTGCCTAACTATCAATAACCATTATAGCAAAATTACTGCTGTGAACTCGCTGCTCACACAGTCTGCGTGTGGTAAAGACGGAATTGAGCACAGCGGGTGTCCTTGTGCACACATCCATCTCCTTTGGCCCTAAGTGAAATACTGGTGTTAAAGGCTTTTTCCTGTGGGAAATACTGTATATGCTGTCCATCTGCTACTGGCCATAAACGGAAACCCTCAAAATACTGAGTTTTCTTCTTTTCGTCAGTACAATGAGATGTAGTAAAACAAATACTGCTGCATTGCCAGGAGATAAATTCTTTAGCTACTCCCATCCCTATCGTTTGCATGGGCACTATCTTTGCAGAATTGTTCTTCACTAATTTGATGTACTTTTTTAATTGCAGATGCCATCCTCAGCTGTTCTGGAAGCCATGAAATATTCTCAGGCAGTGTTTAAACTAACACAGAGCATGCAGTTATGGTGCTCTCATCTAAATATATCCTCAGTTTGTTTAAAAAAAACAATCCATGCACTGTGTATAAAAGTGAACATGTCTGTAGCTGAAAAGCAAGCTTATTTTCCAGATTTAAAGCAAATTTGGTTCCAAGGTTTTGTTTTCTTTGTTTTCATTTGAGAGTATGTTTAGGCAACATCCTGGGGCTGTTTTTATAGTTCTCCTTTAATACTTATTGCTATCAGCTCTGTTTCTTCTCCTGCATACATATTTTCCCTTAGTCTTTCCAGAAGTACCCTGGAGGCAGAACTGCCCATGAAGCTCAGGGGTTATATATATATGTTACATATCTGCACCTGCAGCTTGGGGATTTCATTGGTCTGCCCAAAGTGCTACCAGGTGGGCATGTCCTCCTGCTGCCCCTGCCATACAGGACACCAGTCCACTCCCTGCTGTGGCCAGGTAGCAGCAAGAGCTCAATTTTCCCTTTTTATAAAATGGGTTGTGGCAAATCTTTATTCACCTGAAGAAAATAGTGCAATTCTTGATTTATTTATTTTTTTTTTAACCAAAGGAATGATTTGAACTCATAGGGTAACAGTGTGATGGATCTGAATTTCTGCTTCATTTCTTCTTAAATTGAAGAAAGGCTATGAAATGCTACTGAGTAAAGTCAGACTGCCATGTGGAGCCGAAGGACTTCTCCCATTTCATTATCATTCTCATTCCTTTTGTTCTTCCTTCCAGACTCTTTCCTCCTGTTGTGGTTTTCCCCCCCCTTTTTCCTTCCAAGTATGGAGGTCCAGCAGAAGAGGCACTGTCTTTTAGTAGTAGTCTTTCTCTACCATCACCACAATCAGTTTACTAAAACAAAATGCAAACATTGTACAGAGACAAGTGTACTGGAGAGGCATCTGAAGCTGTATGTTAAATTTCAGTATGATTATTTTTTAAGGTTTTTCTGAAGTAATCAAACTCATTCTACCCTTCTTGCTTACCTACACCTCTTATATCTACTTTCTGTTTTCTGGTTCTACCTTCTCTTTCCCTTCATTTACAGTGATCCACTGTCTCCTGTTGCTTTTGACCCAGGGATTTCTTTAGCCTTTCACGCATATAATTCTTTTTCATTTGTACTCCTTCACTGTTGCCCTAGCTGTTCTCATCATCCCCAGCTGGATATTCCTGAGCAACAAAGCAATGAAATTAAATGAGATGCCACAGAATGCAGGCCAAAGCTTGGCTGAGAAAAAAAAAATAAAAATATCTGAATGTAAATGCATTTGGATATCAAATAATAAAAGGGGAAGAACTGGATGTATTGATCACAGCATGACCAAGGGTGACAATGTGATGCAGCTGTGGAAAAAGCAAATGCAGTCCAAGGATGTATTAAGAGATGTGTTTGTAACAGAAATATGAAAGCACTTAATACTGTTTTGCACAGGACACTGGTGTTCATTTAGAATATTGAGTTCCATGCTGGTCACCCATGTGGAGTAAAAAATGCATTTAAGTCAGAATGGATACCACCAAAGAGTAATAAAGTGATTTAAAAATGTCATTGTTTGAGATACCATGTGATCTAGCAGATGTCTTGCATGATACTGTCCTACACACCCAATTTCTTCATGTTCCACCTGACATTTAGAACAGAAGTGGGCTGCTGCCAGCTCCTTGCCACAGCCTTCCTTAAACACTTCAAACATAGCTGACCCCCCCAAAACCCGTGTTGTTTCTAGATCCTGAATGAGATTCGTCATTCTCCTGTTTATCACAACTGTAAATAAAATGTTCTTACGTTTGGCATCAGCATGGGTGAGGATATGGAGGGCAGCCCCACTTCTGTGCCTGAAGGATGGGCCCTGGGGCATGGGCTGGTGTTGGAGCAGTGCTCAAGCAGCTGGAGCCTGTGTGATGCCCATGTGGGATCAGCTCAGGGTGGCACGCAGCGCTTCTTAACACTGATATTCTCAAACTGAACAGTTTTAAGGGTGTTTTGAAGATGCTCAGCTCAGCCTCCTGTGCCATGAGTGCATGGTAAGTAAAGGGTGAGAATCACTCTGAATGGCAGCTAGAATCCATATCTCACTGGGGCTCAGAGATCAGCTGGGTTACGATAAAAAATGCAGAGTCTCACTGATGTAGAAGAAGGACTCACCCACCGTGTTTGTCATAGCTCACTATTCATGTCACTGCTTGTTCTCTCTGCTATTGCTCATTCACAGCCTGCTAGCCCCATACACCCTGCCTGGATTTCTCTGCTCAATTCTTACTTAAACCAACTGTTAATGATTATAGTAATATGTTGATCTGAATCGGTCCTATTTCAATTTCTAGGAACGGAATCCTTTGAACTCTTTCTTTTTTCTGTGAGAAATTCTTTTGTTTTCATTCTTTTTTTTTTCTCCTGAGCAGTAGCTGGATGACCAAGTAACTTCCCAATATTCTCCTGGCACAGCAGGAATCAAATTTATAAGTTGCATTTCTCCCAACTGGCTTTCCAATTTCCTTCTTCATAGCTTTCCTATTCATTATCTAATTTTTCAGTAGAGTAAGAGGCAGTATTCCCTTACTGACCTTGCTGATGGCAAGTGATCTCCCTACAGTGCTCTATTTTTCTTAAATCAAGTTCTCTAAGTCCTATTCCAAAGTTTTTCTAGGACCTGTGTCAAACCAACACTAGATAATAGCTTTATTATCCATGTGGGCAATTATTAAGCTGTTCTGTGACTTACAGAAATTTTTCCCACGCAGCTCCCCCAGTTTAAAAGACAGCACCTGCTTTAAAGTGGTTATCTCGCCCTTCAAAGAGGCACTGCTTCCACCAGGAAAGGGGCGAAACCATGGGAGCATGGGGAGATGAGTGGGTGTGAGAGTGGATCAATCGATGCACTGACTACAGAAGGAATTCCAGATTTCTGCCTTAACCACTATGGGGGAAGGAATGCTCGATGCTGAGAAATGTTCTGCTCGTAAGCTGGGATGCTAAATACTTTGTGGCAAATTATTTAGCCTGGATGATTTAAAATAACTTCTCAATAACTATTGAAATGCTAAGTGTGTTTTAATTTCTGTATTTTTACCCTAATATCAAATAGTTTTTTATTAAGAAAAGAAAAATAGTTTCTCATTTCCATATTGTTATTTTTGGCTTTAACTGAAGTTGTATTCTCTTATGTAATAGTTGCATTGTAATGGGAGTTATGGGCTTTTCTCCATACAAGCTCCATTTGGAATATAATCTGCCTGTCATAGACCGAAACTTTGCTTCTGGTTTGCAAGCAATTTTAATCTTCTGCTTTATTTATAATAATAGTAATAATATTCTACACTTCTAAAATTACTTTGAAGCAACTTTCTGGTTCATGGTTAGTTTGAATGTCAGGAGAAAGGACTCTGCTTGAGAATGTTTTTTTGCTTAGTGCTGGGACTCAAGTCATTTTATAGCACGTTCTTTAAGTGTTCTGGCCTGTCACTGTCTGTGTGTTTAACTGCATCTGTGCGTTTGATGCATCCAGGAGCTGTGTTTCTTCTGAGAAGAGGAAATGGATGAAGTTACATATCTTTGAAGAATGCAGGAAAGCAGAAGCTATGAAACTGTGGTTGCTCCTTTGTTCACTTTCTAGAGAAACTGCCATGTAAAGGACTCATTCCCTTATTATAATCAAAGAGTTTTACATATTGTTTTGATCAAGAGATGTTTTTGAACAAGTCCATCTATTCTTTTCCTATGCTATTTAAGAGGACGTACAGGTTTGGGCATGGGAGATTTCTCATATTGTCTTACGTTTGTATACTGGAACAAATCAGTTTATGTTACTGCCAATACATCCAAGAATTGATTTATTTTATTTTTAAGGGTCTCAGCTATGAGATACTTGATCCACTTCAGGCAGTGAATTAACTTCAGTACTTGCTGGGGCAATTTCAGTTCCCCTGGTGGTGATGGCAAAGTAGTATTAGAGCAATGGTTAAATTATATGATAGTAAAAATGAAATAAAATAGCTCTCTGGCTTTCTTGTTGATGAATTTTTAGACATTTGCGGAAAAATCAGAGGGCAAAGAGGTTCCATAGGGAACATAACAGAACTGGAAGAAGTTCTCAGTGTTGTGTGATATCAATTTACAGGTAATGGAAAGCGAAGTGAATACGAGGAGATGTACTGCTAGAAGAGGTTTCTTTTGTGTAGTATATGCATAGAAGCTGGGATATCTGGATATTCCTTACACAACAGGTCAAATTCATGATATCGTGGCTGTGGTCTGTACAAGTAATGACTGTAGGAGCTGTTGAAGTTTGCTGCTATTTAAGGTACATCAATTTGTTTGAGTAATGTACCCTTTTAGAAATGAGTAAGTAGAAAATAAGTCAAATTGCATTGCTTTTGTCTCTGTGTGCAGAAACCTGGCATCAGTGACTCGGACATAGTGTACCATATGGAAGAAAGACATTGGAACAATCCTTGGTATCTACACCAGATCAATGAGAGTTCTGAACTGCCTCTATGAAATGCTGCAAGGCAGAGCTTTTTTATTTTACTTTATTTAATAGAAGAAGGGAAATCCATGTGTGGCCCAGAAGTGGTAAATAAGTATGAAGACAAATGGCAGAAATATGTGTTAATTGATAAACTATACATAGGAAAACAATATGTGTTTTAAGAATGGAAAAAACTTATGGCCAAACATCTAAGGAAAAACTAGCATCATACATTCAGATGCGGAAATTCCGTTCCAGGAAGCAGTGAATCGAAAGGTTTTGGGAGTTATGTTGGAAAGCAGCTCCCATTGTAACACTGCTATCAAAAGTGCTGATGTGGCCCTTGAATGAGAAAACAGGGCTGACTTCAATAGGAGAGAATATTTATTTAACATCGGTATGACTATTACTGGAAGACACTCCATGAAGAACACTCATTGAGCGGAAGGAGTTTGGATAAAACATAAAGATGATCAAAGGAATGGAAAAGTACATCTGAAAAGGGCTCTTGAAGCTCAATCTATTTAATATCAAAGAGAAACTGTAAATGTCCCCATCACTGAACCTACTCTGTAGAACTGTGGAGAGGGAGCGACAGAAGACTTTTCAAGCAAAGCAGCAAAGATATATTGAGATGAAATCATAAGAAGTCGTCAGAACTAAAAAATAAAGATCTTGACTATTCTGGTTCCTTAATAATTATACTTTAAAATGACCATCCAAAGGTTGAAACCTTTCTTTCCTTTTTTTCTTCTTCTTTTCTTTTTCATTGCAAAGACTTGAAACAATGAATTTTCTTTATTTTTAAACTAGGAAATGCAAATTGTAAGCAAAACTAGTGCTCGTTTCGTCATTGTCCGTATTACTGCAGCAATAAATAGTTAGAACTTCATTTTAATTTATCGTTTTGTAACTGTCTGAACCTGTGCCAGGATTGTGTTTGGCTCAGATGTATGAGGGGTGCACTTCTCACTGAGTAATCCTGGAGAGAAAGATGCTGTGTTTACTGTTGTTGCACTACACACTTTGGTTTTCCAACCATACTGACCTATTACTTATTTGAAAAGGTGTTGTTTCAAAATGTTTTTTAAGTCTTGACATCCCTAAAACCCCCTTAACTCTAGGCAAATTGATCATTTTCATCATGAGCATCAGGCTTTGAGTCAAACACACTGAAGCAGCCCATTCGTGAGTGCTATGGAATATACAGTGAGAAAACAAGCTAAAGAAACTTTGAAATTCAGCAGAGAAAAGATAAAATGCTGAGAATGAATCCCCAGACAGCATTCATGTATCCGTTAATTACAGCGTTAGTTCTTTTTTTATGCATTGTGTTCCCTCAGATGCAGTCCGTATTGCTTTCAGACCATTTGTACAGAGCTGCTTCTACACCACTTAATGTAAGAAGGACAGGATATAAGCTGCTGCAGGGCCAGAGTGGTTCAGGCTCAGAAAGGTGTCAGTCCACACTCTTTCTAAATTTCCAAAATTGGTTATAGGTGTCAGCTGCGCTCAGCCACTGCAGAGCTGCCACCATGTTTTATCAAATGTCACAGTTGATGATTTCAGTTTTGGATGCTTCCTCTCAGTGCAATTTGTCACCTTTAACCATTTTATTTTATTTTATTTTATTTTATTTTATTTTATTTTATTTTATTTTATTTTATTTTATTTTATTTTATTTTATTTTTAAAGGCGGATTTGTTACTGCCAGCTCCAAACACGTCTTGTTGCCAGCTGGCTGCAAAGAGCCCGAAGGGCTGTGCCCAGAAAAAAACATTCCTGCTGCCATCAGCAGCTCCTGCACCCACAGCCTGCCTGGAGTGAGGCTCTGTCTGTCAGCAGTGCTTGATGCTGTGCAGGGAATGCATCAGTGTTGGACACATGGCAGAGCCCATTGTAGGAGTTTGCTCTGCAGGAATGAGCAACAAGTTTGTATGGGTACAGTAAGATATCTGAAAATGGAATACTTGTAGTGATGCGACGAAAGCATGCTTAAGGTTTTGCTGAATGGTGAGAAGGGTTGTGTTAAATACATTGGAAATTATTGTTTAAATGCTATTAATAATAGAATGGCTTTCTTAATACCTATAGATTCAGAATGATTTTCTGAGACATTTTTCACAGAATGAGTCATTAGAGATGCAAAGAGGGGTGAATGAAAGAGATGCCAGAGCTGGGCATTTCTCATTACTGCCTTCTGCTTCCTTAGAACTTAATTCATATTACGTATGTTTAAATCAAATCAGACTTTAACCCACACCCCCCAAGTAAAGAAAGATTGAAAAGAAAGTGTGATTGGAAAAACAAATTGCAAATGCAAGAAGTCAGTGGCTTTTCCCATTGACATATTTCTTAAACAGCGAATTTAAAAGGTAACAAGGAAAAAAAGCAATGCAAGAACTTTTCTGTGCAGTATGCATTCAACACGAGGATATATGCTTAATTAACAAGGTGTTCATTGTATCAACAAAGCTTGCAGTAGATCTTCACCTTGCAGCGTACTGAGAACTCATTTATGCATACGGCTTTCCTTGAGTCTCAGTATATGGGTTTTGTCACTCATAAATGGTCAAAGGAAATATTAATGATAAAAACCTACGCTGAAGTTGGCATTTTTTCCTCAGTTTTCAAAGTGTGGAGATTTTTTTTCCTGCATACAAGAAATGTGATTCTTTTCTCTTGTATCTTCCCTAGGTGTGATTATTTCCCCCTTTCTACAGTTGGGGTTCAACACTTGCAAAAGCTTTCTGAGCCTGTTTCAGTATAGAAGAAAAAACCAAACTGCATAAAGCAGATGTATGGGGAGTACAACTTCAATGTATGGAAACCCAAACAAGAGACATGATTTAAAAAATAAAAAACAAAAACTAACCAAACCAAACACAACAGAACAACCAAAGGAAGGATACCTAACAGCCTCAAAATTGCTTTTTGGGAAAGAACATGAAAACAACTGTCCATAATTTGGTAAGGGAATTAAAGTTATCCAAATAAGGTACAGGTTCCAATCTCTCTCTATATATTTCAAGTCAAACTCTCCAGTCAAATGCATCCAAAGATTTCATCCTACCTCAATCAGAATTGTTTCTGATATTAAGAAGATGGTCCAGAAAATATGAAAATGCCGGTGAAGAAGCAAAGGCACTTCTGAATGTGATAAGGTACCACTTTCATCATGTGACTGAGCCAAAAGAATAGGGAGCTGTGCAGTGCATGGGGGGAAATAAAAGGGGAGAGGGGAAGTGAAGAACACAAACACAAACATCTCTCACACACACACAAAATAAAATCTACCAAGGACGGCAGTAAGAAATGCATCCATTTAGGGAAGTTACAAATGCAGTGAAATGAACAAATGAAGTTGCTGTAAAAATCAACAGAAGTGCTCCGAATTAGAACAGAGATTGGGAGAAAAACGCTGACACTGCAAATGGCAGCTGTAAATTATCTCTGAATTCAAGTACGTAAAGCAATTACCTAAAATTATATATGAACTTCATGCATATCGATGGTGGATTTGCCACTTGAATATGTTTACTATAAAATGACTTTTAAGGACACATTTTAGAGCAAATCAGAAAAGAAATTACGGTCCATAGTGTGAAGAGAAACATGACCAGCCCACAGAATAAAATCTAAACCCTGTAAATCATTCAGGAATTATAAAAGCTCCAGGAAGACAAAGATCTACATTTTATGCAGTGAATTTCTTTACCTTGGAGGGCAAAAGTTAAAATCCTAGCCAACTAGTTCAAGCAATAGAAAAGCACATAGGAGCTTTACTTTGTGAACACAAAAACCACAGAACCACGGCACATAGAGATGATATATCACTGAAAATAATTATTTGCAGAGAAAACAGAGGGAAGTGTAAACTGAATTTAAAAGCAAACTTGCACCAAAACTCAAGCCCCATATATGTCAAACAGAATCAGAGCGCTCTGAATCCCAAGCAATGCTGAAAAGAAGAGTTGGAAAGCAAGCACAGAACTGGAGCCAATGAACGCAAGAGAGCAAAGAGGTAAAATAGTAAAATAATCTTAAAACTTCACCGCTTTCCACACCACAAAGATAGATTTGTGCGACAGATCAGAACGCAAAGGAAGGCAAATCTCCTCGGTGCTGCATAGCAGTGAGATGTGATCATTTCCATCCAAGCAACGCAGTGGCAGTCAGTGCCCTGCCGAAGAAGTTAAATATTTTGATCCTAATGAAGTAGCAAGCTGTTATTCTATTTATCAGGCTCTAACAGAAACCAAAACAGCTGGTCTCCCTTGTTCTGCTGAACTGCAGAGAATATAATCAAATCTTTGGAGCTGTTTAGTCCCCTTTGACTCCTCAGCAGCCTGCTTTTATCAACCACCTCCTCCCAGAGCAGTTCAGAAGTGCTTCCTATGCGTTAGCTGACAAAACTATAACTATGGTGAACCTCCTTTTCTACTTCAATTTTTGCTTCTTCTCTGTCATTTTCTTTCTTTTTTTTTTTTACCCTTCCTTTCTAACTGTTGCTCTGAAAAAATCCGGCGTCATCTTCCCTTTTTCTTTTCCTTCCCAACTGAAAACCAGGGGGAAGGTCCCGTCGCAGCAATCTTCCAGCAGGGAGGTTTGCAGCTGATGGCAGCAGTTGAATGGCAGCTAGGGGTCATTCTGTCACCCAGGTAGGAAAAGGTGTGCGATGGGAACAACCAGAAAGGCCTCTTGTGTGAATCCTGCTCAGTCCCTGCTCAGGTTCTTGCAAGGCTCTGTGTCTGGCAGCTCCATTCTCCAGAGGGATCACTGCAATTGCAGTGTATGTGCGGGAGCAGATCTACAGCAGATGCCTAAGAGCAATAACAGCGGCGTTTTAAGACCTGCTGCAATGAGATAATTATAGCTGGAGCAACAAAAGGCAGAGATGTAGAGGAGGAAAGGTGGTTTGTATGGTTGTGTTTTAAAATGGACCGACTGCTTGTACCAGATGGCTTCACCAGCACACAGACACTGTGTTTGAAATATATCACATCTCCCTTTATAATTTCAGGGTCCGATGGTACATTTCATACAATACCTCACAACTGTACATTTTAATTGAATATTAATACTTCTTGCTGGCTATTTTACAGCCATGTGTGTGTCATGTGTGCCATGAGGTGGGTTTTTTTTAATACCTACTAGGCTGATCTCTATGCTGCAGGAGTAATTGCTTCTGAAGCTGCTTGGCCACTGCTGCAGCCTAGGGCACCAAATGTTTCGGACTGGAGTAAGTGACGAAGTGTCAGTGGTTTTTTTGTAAACCAAAGGATCCAACTTGATTTAACAGCTTATGAGGGTTTATGTGAAAAAGATGATGGGTGGATGGAAGGCCCTGTTATGGAACAGAACTGTGTCCCCTTTGTCTCCCTGTGTGATTGACATGCTCTGTATGAAGGCAGCCTTTCAGTCTTCCCTCAGGATCTCATAATATGGCTGGGATTACTCTTGGATAGGAAAAATATCTCCTTTGGCAGCCTGGCATTTGTTTCTTTTTTTTTTTTTTCTTCCTTGATACGTAGCCTTAGGCATGGTTGTTTCAGTGAGCAAGAAGGCACTGAGACAACATGGGCCAAGGGTGCAACGTAGGCTTATGAAATTGTAAGCATCTGCATCAATCATGGGGAGATGGAAAATGTTGGTTTGGTGTGGGAACAGCTCCACACAACCCATCTACTGGAAAACTTTGTGCAAGTCAGCAGGTTGGAAGAACTTTTGTCTGATTGCAACCCTTTATTTGCTGGGTTTAAAACACTGCAGTCTCATGTTTCAGCTGGTCATCTGTCACCAGCAGCATGGGATGTATATTAATGTATATGGCACATCAGGCTACTTGTTTTCTAAGGATCTTGACAATCTGTTAAAGTGAGTGAGGCTATTTAAACACTTAAAAGTGACTGGGTCATCTTATTTTGCAAAGACAGATGTCAGAGCAGTAGTTAAGCCCTATGGCATCAATTCTAGATTTACATGGGGATGATTAGAGCCAGAGAATAAACACCAGCTTTTCACAGAAGATGTATATGATCATTTAATGTCACTATAAAAATGCAGCACAGAGGGCCTTCACTGTTAGCAGCACACTGATGGCACTGCTGTAGCCTTTCAGCATTTAAATTGAATCCCAAGGTGGGAAGAGGGGGGTGAAGGGGAGCTGCTTTTAACACCTTTTTGCTTCAAACTGAATGACTTTATAAATAGAGGAAAGCCTTCTGCATCCAAGATGTCTCTCTTGGAAGAGGAGCCGATGAAATGTGTTTTCCTATGCTTTGCCCTGATATTGTCAAACTAAAATTTCTAAATGTTTTCAGAGGAGGAGTAGTTAAGAAATCAGTACTTACATATAAAAAAAGAATAAGGGAGTCACCCCTGCCTTGCTTTTACAACATAATATTAATGCTTTTTACTAAAACTGTGCTACTTCAATATGGCAGTAATAGTTCCTGTCACATTTTTTTCCCCCTAAGTTTTCTTTTATTTGTTGCTGGTGGTTGTTTTTCTTTTTCTTTTAAAATGTGAAATCAGCTACTTGTGGCCAAGCTTTGGTGGTTTGCAAGCCAGTGGAGTCAGACAAGCAGTCAGCCAGCCAATAGATAACCAGTTGTTTGTCCAAGCTGGTGTGGGATGGCATGCTTTGCACCATGGAAACCAGCATATGCGAGGCAATCTCATACACACAGGTTGTTCTGTTTGCAATCCTTTGGATATCAAATGCAAAGTTGGGTTCCCCACTTTGGAATGGAAATGTGTATAGGTACCTTTACATTGCGTTTGGGACATCAATCTAGGACACTAAGTCCAGTTTGAACGTTGCTTAGCTGCTTTTACAGCAAAAGAACAAAAGCTTTTCAGAAGCCTTTGTGTTTGGTGTTACAATATTAGCAAAATGAAATCGCAGAACGTTTGAAAATGATTCTGTTCCCACTAAAGCAAATGCACGTTGTGCAGTCTCTTCTTTTCCAAAAAGCATTAGCTTCAGCTCATTCCACAGCATTCGCTTGTGCTGGAGCACTTAGGGAGCAGCTCCATCAGTACCTGCACAAAGCAGAAATGTGCCCAGCGACCAAAAACCAAGAAGAAGTGTCATCGATGAAGAACCAGAACGAGCCTGATGTGCTTGAGAAGTGACATTTGAGATGAAGGCAGCAAGCAGTTGTGTGGTGTGGTTACGAGTAGCTCTGGGGAGAAGCCTGGAGCAGCAGGAGGAAGACAGGCTGACAGGGGCACAGCATATTGCTGGAGCTTTTGAAATGGTAGACAGATGTTTTCCTTCATCCTTCCCTAGTCATCTCGTTTCAGTGCTGTTGGGTGATGAATAAGAAGTGACACAGCCGTGGAACTGATTGAATTTTACCAGTCGGGCCGTTCTCAGTTGTTAAAGTTGACAAATGAAAAACAGCAAAAGCGACCAAATGTTTTCAGAAGAAACAGCTTAAATTAAGACTTTATACTGATATCTGCAGGGGGAATGTACAGTATAAACAATTCCCTTTCTTCTGAAAATGCTGTTCTTGTTTTCCCATTTCAAAACTCCGGAATGCTCTGATTTTTTTATTTGAGTTGAAAAAGAGCACTGTCTAAACTTTCCCTATAGGAAAACCATTTTTCAGACCCTGCTGTTATCTGAATTACAGCATAATTCTTTTCTCAGATTCTCTTCCAGCCTCGAGGCACCAAATTTACATCTCCTTTGTAGACAAGTTCATTTTCTCCTTTTAAAGAGAAAGAAATCCCAGGGATCTGTTTGTGTTGCTTTGGAATAAAGCTCAGCTGTCACTCTGCAGAACAGTTTAGATTGTCAGATGTGATGCAGGGATGCTGGTTTGCATTTACAGTATCAACCATGCAGCCCTCTGAAGAACCTGGGCAGTGGGGATTGCATTTGTGTGCTCCTTCCTCTGTTTGTCTCTGTTTTGGCTCTGTTTGATCACAATCAGTGTTTTATTCTCTCTCCCTGTCTGACTTATGTTTTCTACTGTTGAAAGTTTCAAGACAAATACTTATATATATTTTTTCCTTTCCTTTTCTCTTCTTCTTTCTCCTTTCTTTCCATAGTTGGATTTTCTGTCTCTCTTCCTGTACTATCACATGAATGTAATTTCCTATGACATTTACTTTTCAACACACTTTTCTCCCCAACCTTTCCCCTTTCTCCTCTCTCCAGAGTTGCTGTCGCTTCCAAGGCTCAGTGACTGTACCAAGAAGGCTGCCTGCTGTGACAGTAACTCTGGCAGGTAATCTGAGCGTATTTGGTGGAAGGACAATCTGAAGGGAGAAATACGGAACGGACATGAATAGGGCTATTTGGAATTGCTGCCCATCTCCAAGAGAAGAAATAAATTTGTCTTGGGGGGGCACTGAACTGTAAGGGTGGGAAAAGCTGCCTGGGGAAAATCAGATGTCTGACTTTCTGTATTCTGAAACACTTTGAAACTTTTCAAGTTGATTTAAGTCAAAGACACGTCTAATCAAACATGTTCTGGTTAGAAACCTATATTTTTTCAGATACGTTGATCTGGGAATGCAAATAGCTGGCAACTAGAAAAAATATATAATCTTTGAATAGAAATAGTAGAAATCTGCAGACTATGCAACTGGTATTTTAATAACGGGGCATGTAAATAAAATCTTACTGATGCATGACAAAATAATTAGAATTATCAACATTCTGAAAAATGGAGTAACTATGCACCTGAAATGTCGGGATAGGACGAAGTCAGAACAGCAAAATCAGCCATCGAGGAGGTCCTTTGCAGAAGGATCTCTAAGCAGCACTTCTCATTCACTTAAACGTGAGGTCCTGATCCCTCAAAGTGGACTGCTTTGTTTTCTGATCTAGTTCTTACAGTTTCTGTGTGAATAGGTGTGACCGAAACACGAGAAATAACACTGCAGCCACAGCTAGCTTTGTAAAAAGGAATGCGGCTTAGGATGGTTTCATTGGGGTACTTCCCACTGCAACTTCTGCAGAGTTGCATTGATTTAAAATTAGAGTTCCTCCTGTAGTAAGCAGTGAAGATGACTGGTGTATTTGGAGAGCACTTGAGAAGCCGTAGCTTTTGCAGGAGCCATATGTGAAACGATGCTTACAAGGAAAAAAAAATATGAACTATGCTTTTAAGCAAACTTGTATGAATAGTTTCAGACCATTTTGGCAAATAAATACTACATCTACTCCAAGGAATGCATTATCCTTAGGTTGAGGGGTCTGGTTTTTCATAGTTTATCCTCAAAGCTGAGAAATCAAAGAATATCATTTCAGTGGAAGCAGTCAGAATGGGTAACATCACACAGTTAAAGGTTTGGGCTAGTTTTATTTCTGTGCTTATGCCATAAAAAGAAACAGCATTAGAAGTCTGTAATGTTCCTCCACTGACGCCATGGTCATTTCTACCACAAATTCAGTCATTTCCTTCTCATTTCTATGAAGTTAATAACACAGGTTGTCTTTCACCTTCCTGACTGATTTTCTTCCAGCCAGATTTCACCTGATTGCTTTACTTGTCATGTCTTTCCCAATTTACTCCTCGATCTGCCTAAGCTGAGATGCAATTTTTGCTTTGCAATTTAAATGCTTTATTCTTCAGAGGAAATTACTATGGGGAGTATATTGGTCACAGAAATACTGAAAATGTCAAAACATTCAGATTGGAAGAATATTAGACACCACGTATTGATTGAAGAGCTTATAAATAAATCCATACCATCTCTCACGGTGTTCATTTGATAATGGTGTTTACCTATTAAGAGGTAATCCTACCCTTTTTGTGTCATATTTAATCAGAAAGGGGTTAAAATGAGAAGTAAATATTTCGAATTTGTTTTATAAACACATTCATCTTGTTTCTGCTTTCATTGAAACCAGTGGGAAAGCTCTCAAGCATGTGTCCTGAGTCAAAATATGGCTCACTTGCTTGATGAATGGAAGCTATGTGCTGCATTCACTGCAGTGCAGCAAAAGGAGAGCAGGTAGAGCTCTCATTTGGGATAACATGGGGAACAAAGAGACAACAGTGAAATAAATGTAAAGATAGCAGATAGACATTAATTATTGCCAGTAATGTTCTGTGACTATGGTACTGTTTATATATGTTTCGGGTCTCACATGCTTTTGGGATTGAATCTTTGAGCTGTAAAAGTTGTGGGAAAAGGGCTTTTCCTTGCAGGTTGAAGTATCTGCTGTATTTCTGCTCACTGCATAACACACAGTGCATCACTGTGCCTCAAAGCATCGAGCGCAGACCTGTGCGTATTCCATGTACAAATGAGGTTTAGAAAGCTCTTTGCTTCCTATATTAATTCCTTGCATTTTAAATTGGAAACTCTAGTGATGTTCAAGACCAACTCCAGGTAAGGAAGAACATTACTTTAAATAAAGGGCTAATTTATGTCCATAGACTTGTTTATTTGAGTTACAGTCACAGCGCTCATCACATTTTAGCAACTTGGTGTGCTCTGAAGGGTGTATTTAAGCAGGCTCTAACATTACTGCCTTGGAACCTCTGAAACTCATTTTAATTGTCCTACTTCATCTTCTAACAAAACGCAGAACATGTTTTTAAGTACCCCAGAGCATTCAGTAACAGTTCCTCATTTATCTCTTCTGCAACAGCATTTTGTATCAAACTGTTCTCAGCAGTTCTACTCTGCTTTCAGAATAAATCCGATTTCTGTTTGGTTACAGAGGAATATGAGAGGAAGGAAAAAACCCCAAAGGCTCCTTTACCACAAACTCTTCTTGTTCCTCCCTTTATAATTTAAAGCTTGAAGCTACTTCAAATTAATTGTTGATCTAATTGCACCACAAAAAAATATCTCAACTTGCCATCGTCCGCCAACAAACAGAACTAAATTTATTGGGACGTTGGTGGAATTTGTTGTAAAGCATAAAGCTTCTGACTGAGATACACAACACTGTGCACATACGAAACTGAGCAATACATTTAAAGACACATTCATTACATTCTTGAAATATTCAGAACTCCTACCTTGTTGTTTTCTATATGAGAAAGGCAACTGACATCTGGTCCTTGTTAATGCCATCAGTGTGTTTACAGGATTCAGAATTCTATGCGTACCACGAAAACATCTTGTATAAATCTGGACCATATACACTGTATAACATTTATAAATAAGAGTTGCTGGTTCTGGAAGAGGGCAACAGCTAAACAAACAAACAAACAAACCAAACCAACCAAAAAAAGGAACAAAACAAAACCAAAAATACCCCAACCAAACAGACAAGAAAAAGATCCCAACAGAAACAATCCAACATTCAATGAAATCAGTCCTGAAATGGATAATGAAGGTTTAACTCTGAGCTCATGTCTTTTCAGCCAAAAATACAGAGTTTGAGGCCAATAAAAGACAAAACGGAGCACACTAAAGCACACTGTATACCAAACAACTGTCCAATTTCTGAGGACAAAACGATAATTTGAAAAATGGAAAGAAAATACTATTTTGCACAGAAAGGACAGTTGCAGAAGTTGTTTTCATTTCACTTATTCTCTCTATTTCAGTATATTCACTTTTTGTTTCACAAAACTGGTGAACACTCATTACTCCTCATATTCCCACTGCCTCACGCTATTACTTTCAAAGTAAATGATGTATTTCTAAGTGTAGATAAATACAAGCAGAGTGCTTAAACCACAGATTTCTCTGGTTTCTGTATTTTTGTTTTGGATTGCTAAGCGACTCTGTAATGCATAGAGAGTCCTGCTGGAGCTACACGTCTTCCTAAACTATTTCATACTAATTTAGAAAAAGAACACAAAAGTTTAAATGTATGGCAAAATTATGAATAAAAGGAAAACATCCACTCAAATAACAAAACTTTTACTCACCTCAGCCATGTAGCCGAGGAGGATGTACTTCCAGCCAGATTTGAAAATCATAGCTGGAGCGCTGTACATTGACCGGCATTTCTGGCTTTCCTCATTGCAGATTTTACTGCGAGTCAAGTGAAATGAATCTTGCTAAATCCTTTGATTTATCTGGAGCTTCTTAAGCTCTCTTAAGCTTAAGGACATAAGCCTCTCTTTCTCTTAAAAATGAGCTGATGATAAACAGGAGATAACTGTGAAAGAGCAGCTGCAGCACTGAGGCATCCTGGCATTGCTGTTGTGCCTGAGGACAGCAAGGACAGCATGATCTGCTGAATAAATTTTGTTTAGCTATATTAGAAATTAACCTCCAAAACTGTTTATTACGTACCTTTCTTACAGGCCTTCGGCTGTCCGTATTTTTAATGCTCTGGTTCTGCTTCCTTTTCATATAAATCAGAAGTTAACTTTCAATCAGTGAATTAAAGATGCGAGAGGTCTTGCTTATATTGAATATTCAAAACATGTTGGCAGGGGCGGTACTTTGAAAGGGTTATAATTTTTTTTCCCTCCCTCTCCAATAAAAATGTCAAATAGGACTGGCGTTGTCAATTCACAGGGTCCTTTGTATGTTGAAAATAAGCATTCGTACGTCAGGTATGCAGGATGTAGAAGACCCAGAATGCAATTCTAGAGGAGCAGTAATGCTGCAGTGTAGTTGTCGTCCAGCTACATTGGTGCAGCTGTGTCCCGTTGGTTGTGTGTCTTGTGCCTTTGGTACTGGCACCTATTGAGAATTGAAAGCAAAGGCCTAAAAGCTTTATTTCGTATTCTTTTCCTAGCAGGAAGTCTACAACCTTACTGGGAGAGACAGTCTGTTGGTTTGCTGTCTTGCTATCTTCTTTTTTGTAGATATGAGGGGGAGTGTGTGATGGGGGAGAAACGTGGATGAGCTCTGGGAGATTGCAGACAATCTGGGCAAACATCCTTTGGTGGTTCCGTTGCTCAGTTCCCTTGCCAGAAGGTTCTGCTTCTGCCCCAGGGCTCTTCTGCCAAAGATGATGGTGGCTGATAGTCCATTTGCAGCTGCTGGTCTGGGCCTGCTCTTCTTTTGAAGCCTTCAGTTGTTTAGACACCTCTTTCTTCCCCAACAGAAGATCATTTCCTTCCTTCCCAGCCCAGGGCCCTCACTGATCCTACAAGTGCTCCACCAGTTCACTCAGGAATCATGGGACCACTAGTGGCTAGCAGAAGAGGAGAGGGACTGGAGGAGCCTGGTTCCATCTGCTCTCCTTTTTCCATTCCTGATATAGGGAAGAACCACATTGGTTCTGGAGACAGAGAGAAGATGGAGCAGGGATGCAGCAGGGTTAAGCATAACAAAAGAGGGTCTGACTGAGTCATGTAGGGCAGCAGGGTGAAGCAGAAAGCTGCCATAGTGAATAGTGTGATTGTATGCTTACCTCGTATCACAAACTTGTAATGTGCAGCCAGCACCATGCACTGCTGTGGTGTTGGCACATTCTCTATTGCTGCACTGAAAGCGCTGTGTGCTCTATCCTGTGCTGGACCTGTCCTGAGCCATGGCTGTGCCTGAGTGCTGCTGGCCCTGACCATCAGACTCTTCTGCTTGGGAGCACGGGAAGAGCCCACAGCATTTTATGCAATCTGATTCTCCAGGCATTCTGTTTGTATGAACCATACTTGTAGAAAATATAGGTATGAACATTTATGTAGGGGCTGTACAACTTTCTCCCTCCCCTTCCTCTTTCATCACCCAACAGTGAGTGAGTCAAGGACTGGGAGGAGACCCTGTTCTTCACAGCAACCAAATGGATGTGGTATTGGTGAGAAAGAAGGGCCTGATGCTGGGACAAGGCAAGGATGAGGTTTGGAGTTAAAGAATCCAAACAATTTCCTCTTATCTACCAGCTGGGGATAAGAAATTTTGGTGAAATGCGTCCTGTCCTTCAAGACCTGCTTGGTTGAAGTTTCTTCTGCCTCTGTAGTGGGGCCCAGAGTAGGTTCTCCTCTTACCCTTCTGCAGCCTCTCTAACATGTAGGGTATTAATTTGAGAGGAAATATTTATTAAGCAGTTACTAAGCACAAACAAGCATTGTGCAGACTTAGGAAAAAAAAATAAAAATCCTCCTCTTTGGTTGATTCCTGTTTTTTGCTAGAGGCATGACAGCAGTGCTGGGCATTGCACCCAGAGGGCTGTGCTTTCTCACAGTTCAGAATGTACCAGTCACAGGCTGTGAAAGCATGTCCCTTCTTGCTCTGTGCAGGGATTGAACTACTCATATAAGCAATCTATTTGCTCAAGTTTTAGATGGGTGTTTTGGAACAACCTCAGTTGTAATTGTCCAGAAAAAAGAGCAGTTAATACTAGATTTACACTTCATCTGAGCTTCTGTTTTGAAATGTAAGCATGTAAAACCCTTATTTCACTTTTAAAGGAAAGCCATACAATCTGTCTCCCTTTTCTGTATTTTCCTGGCTTTTTGGTCTTGTTTCAGTTTATCTGGTTTGCATCAAGCTGAACCTGGCCTAACATATGGCCAGCATATAGCCCTGCCAGAAGCAGCTGGAGGCTCCTCACATTTGCCTGAAACCTCTGATTATTTCGGCTTTCTCTGACAGTAATTATACCAGGAATTTTCCCTAGGGAAGTTGGTAATTTATTCACCAAACAAGTCTCTTCAGTTGTATAGTAGAAGAAAAATAAGCAGAGAAAGGCACAGACGTTTTCGTAACTGAAACTATTTTAAGTAAAACCTCAATTTTACTTTTTCATTCTGACTGCATAAGATAACATCTTTCTTTTCTCCACAGGCTATATATTATTCTGTTGTCCCTTCCTTATTACAAAATGCAAAGATACTGTTTTATTTCTCTAATAGCCTAGAAATAAAAATATTTAGCACTTAGGCCCTTATCTTCAAGTGACTGAAGTTCATACATCTAAATGAAGTTATGCCAGCTGTAACTTTTGACGTGAAAGGACTTTGTAGCTAGTAGAGAATCTCCTAATAATTCTGAAAAGCCTCCTTGCAAATAAGCACAGAGGAACAAGTTTGTAACATGAAAAGGTGTTGTCTTCTTCTTCCTCCCTCCCCCCCCCCCCCCCCCCCCCAAGATAGTCTGATTAACTGCACAGCCCCTTCAAAATCTGGCTCTTGCATTTGTTCTTATTTAAAGACTAAAAGGAAAGCTCTTTATGGCCCAAATACCCTATATTGCCTCGCTCTTTCAAACATGGCTTCTGTTAGTATTTACCATCTTTGCCTGGCTTTCTTTTTAATGTGAAAGAGTTCACTAGAATAAAAAATATCCTAATAAAACATGTATCGTGAGTCTTGCTAAAAATTATGCTTTGTGAAAGCAAGATATTGCAAAGGAGACTTCTGTGCCTTTAAACACATATGGCAATCCATTTCAGCACCATTGGAAATATCCAAATAATTTATCAGGATGGTATCTCTGATAAGGCAGGTTTTATTTGCAATTGCAATGGCGGGCGTCCTGCGAGCAGGAGAGCACACAGAAAACAGCATTACCTCTTTTATGCCCTATTACTCGATTCTTATCTCTTCCTCCCCTGGTTCCTCATTGGCTGAGTACTTCAGCTTCACAATCTTCCTGACGCTCAGCTAAACATATGGACACTGGATAAACATCAATTTTTGCTAACTAAGCATATATTGCTAATTAGTTAACTTCTCACATTTGCCCACTCAACACTTGGTCACTGTTTCTGGCCACCTGCTTGTCCTTGCATAGAGATAAGCTTGGAAGGAGGATAGAGGGGAGTATCCTGATGCCTGCCTGTTGCATCCCAACCTACCCACAGAGCAAGGCAATCCAGCCTTATGTGGAGGCCCTGCCTGCTTTGATGTTTAAGTCTGTTTTCTTTTGCTGAGGCTTTCTTATCCAAAGAGAATAGCCCTACAGTATGTTTTCTAGTCCATAATACTGCACTTATACCATTTGGAACATTTAAAAACTATTGCAGTTTTGCAAGCAAGAACTAATCACATAATTCAGCAACTATATTTCTGAAGTATGTTTGTAACATCTATGGTATTTCTACTTTTTCACATCAGCTATTTCTAAGGACAAATTACAAAATGCAGATACATTGTGCTCTAATTCTTCAGATCAGTCCCCCTTTTTCAATATCTAATGCAGAAACAACATTCCATTCCTACAGCACCCACTATACTTCCTACTGGGGACACTGTGCATACAAGTATGTTCTCAAAGCTGTAGAAGAAAAATCTTTTCCTTCCTTCCTTCCTTCCTTCCTTCCTTCCTTCCTTCCTTCCTTC